>VMBQ01001370.1:135443-186885 GCA_007657795.1 Dreissena rostriformis
AGTACACGCAGGGGCAAAACACATCAACTTTGTACCAGCAGGGACAGTAACGAAGGGTACTAAGGGAGGACATCCGAGTATCCTAGACGGTACAAATGACTGGGAACTACAGGCAGATCTTAGAAAACAGCTGCAGTTTCCAGACATTGTCCACACCACCCTACGTCCAGACATTGTGATGATCTCGGAAAAGACAAAGAAGATCATTCTGGTAGAGTTGACTGTACCATGGGAAGAAAGATGTACTCAGGCACATGAGAGAAAGAAGGCGAAGTACGAAGATCTCGTCCAGGAATGTAGAGAGGCCGGGTGGAGAGCATGGAACTACCCGATTGAAGTTGGATGCAGAGGGTTTCCTGCACCATCGCTGGGGAAGATGTTCCAGGATGTGGGAATAGTTGGACAGGCGAGAAAGCTGGCCATTAAGAAGGCATCACAGGCAGCAGAAAGAAGCTCCAGCTGGCTGTGGCTAAGGAGGAACGCCAGTAGCTGGAAGCCATCCACTAATGGGTAGTGTCTGATCAACACTGCCGCCCGCCACTTAGAGCTTGTCCTAGGTTTAAAGGGCGAAACAAGCAATGACAAGTGGTACCTAGCTGACGACATTAGTGGATAGCAGTTTATCTGTATTGTACAACAACTGCGGTTGCTTTGGGGGGTTTGTTATAACAATGAATTAATATAATATTGAATGGTGGTAATGACAGAGACGCGTAAAATTATTTACAATCATTTTAACAATCATTATGGCAAGGCGGAGAAATTTATCGGGTGAGCCGAATTAAACCTTTAACACATTTTATCAAAGACAAATGATTTATCGACATAACAAAATAATTATTCTGGTCGTGCCTCCTACATGTACGCAACATTCCTAACGACCGAATAACTATCTATTGTGACACGTAAAAATTAGTTCCAAATTAAACCGTTCCTTTTAATACTTTCCTATTGAAAATATGAGAAAAATTAAAAACGAATCGAGAATGTGATATTTTTATAGTTAGAATTTGAAACAAATATGCAACAGCAAAACAAAAACTCAATTTTATTTGAACATTTAATTGAACAAAATGGTGTGCACATCCAGTGTAAGTCAACGGATATAAATGAAATTGAGCCACAAATAAAAAAAAATACTGTGAAAAAAAATCAACACGTCCACAAAATGTTTCGTCACCGAAATGACGTCACACTAGATACGTCATAAATTGCGTAATCAAGTGATGAAAATAAAATACGGAAAGCTGGGTCGGGTATATATTTTAAAGAAGAAACAAAATAGGATGATATGTAATATAAACGATAGCTACCGTGATGCGTCTAAATAAATTTCAAATGTAACAGTACTTTACATGTATTTGGTATTTTATTAAGAAAAAAAAAGTAGTCCGTCACCGGAGAGCGACTGACGGATATTCGAGGTCACGTGGTCAACTAGCCTAATAACGTTTGAGTTATAATGTTACCTGGTTATCAGGCTGATTTTTAAGGCATGTGGCAGGATAAACATATATTTGGTGTGGCTTGTACTTCAATAATTGTGCTATGATTAAACACATTTAAATAAGATTTCAAATTGAAAATTTAAATTTATCTTTTTACAAAACTTCTTTTTTTTTCTTAATAACATTGAAACAACATTTGTAAACTACCTATGCCTGTGTCATGAGCCGCTCTTTTATAAAATGCGCTCTCTTCGTACACATTCCGCGGAGATTCGCTATCTTGAGGCCTCCTAAATAGATTGAAAAAAAAACAAGATCATTGTTTAATGCAGATAAAGAAAAACAGATAGTTGCAATTCTTTAACACAAAAAACAAATAGATTAATATATAATACAATGATGACAACTCAAATCAATAATGCAGTTAATGGTAAGGGTGTGATGCTTTACATTGGCACCATTTAAGCAAACGTATTCATATTTAAAGTGATATTTGTTCTGTTTAGTCTATACTTACAATGCTAAGTAGTTTATGTTTTTAATATATAATATGTTTAACGATAGTTACAAAACATCGACTATATAGTGTGTTTGACACCGTACCAATTAAGATCATACAGTTTAAACTTATAAAACAAACATCTGTATGCATGGAATAATACATATCGCTTACAAGAAAGATCAAAGGTCTTAAGCTTAATGACGAATGACACATACCTCATTTTTAGGACGACCACAATGACCACTATGAGTATTATTAGTGCCACGCCCCCTCCAGCTGCACCGGCAATGATGGCTACATGTGGATTAATCTTGTTGTCACCTCCAATAGCTACAGATGGGTCACTCTTATTGTCATCTCCACCAAGGACAGTTGCATTCACATCTGTGGGAACTAAACTTTATAGGTGTCGATTTGCCGCACAAAACACAAGCAAGTTACACATTGTCAAGGTTACGTATATATTTGTATTTTTAATTTAATTATCAATGCATCATAGACTTACTTTGTAAAAACATGCAAGGTTCATACATAAATCATCGCAAGTGTTGTTTTTACACCCCAGGTTACATTGATTAGAACACGTGTTGCCAAATTTACTAGGCTTACACAAAGTACATGTAAATGCATCTGCACAAGTCAGACAACTCGGGATCGTACACGAATTACACAATCGGTTGTTATACAGATATCATCCATCCTCACAGCTAGCGCAGTTGTTTCCTTGACCATGGGTTCGACATGGTTCGGAACAATGTTGTGCTATTAAAATAAACAAAAAGATCAGTAAACAGCATATATTATTAACAATATGCTGTAGAACATATTGTATGTTAATTGTATTAGTATTAATTAAATACTGCCGGCAAGTTGTTGAATAAAATGATTATAATTGTCGTACTCAAAAGAAACAAGTATTTATAAACTATATTCATTTGATTAGTAATTCAGTTGTATTAATGATGCTAAATGACATCAATATTGTGTAATATACATAGCTAATAGAATGCCAGTACCTTCAGACAAAATGCACCTCATGGAGATAAACACCAACACAATATATATCCTCCATCATATTTCGTTGTTCGGATTTTGAACACCACACAGCACGATCTTCAGCATTGTTTTATGAATAACAACTATACTACTCGAATGTTAGCTAAAACGAATTCGCATTGCACGTTTTGAAAGTACTTTATAACCAATCTAAACGTATAAAATGTGAATGCACTGTTTCAAATTAGTCGAAACGTTAATATCGGATACGAACACGACCTAAACAATTTTGTCAGTTACATGTAAACTCTATTTAAACACACTTACTTAACGTTTTGATCGCTTTTAAATAGATGCATAAATGCCCGTGTATGAAGCGGATATTCTCAATAGAGGATCGGTAACTACAAGGAAGTTTAAATTTACCATTCATTCAAATACATAATAAACTTTTGACCCAAAGTTTGTTTTTGTGACAAATAAAGCTGTATAAAAAAAATGAGATTGCTTCTAATGCATAATATTTCAACAAATCGCACATCAACATGTGAAGACTTAACATCGATTTAGATTTAAAGTTGAACTTGAGTTAAAACAAATCTCTCCACGACAAATAATATAGGGTAATGTTTTGTGCATCTCGGTCAAGTAAAAATGATTCCAACAGTTGTACAAAACTCTCACGAACTTCATCTGCTAAATGGGTTCCATGTTCTAGAATGGTTGAATATTTTTTTTAAATCCAGCTTTGTTCAGTGCCGCTCGCAATTATAGATCAACCGCCAAGGGTAGAACAAGTAGAACTCAGATAAAAAAAGGTTTGACAAACAAATCAGCAGGAAAATGTTAAAGCAGTAAGCTACTCTCTTGCTGGAGCTAAAGGAGTTCTAATTGTATATCATTGAATAGTCGATTGATCGGAAACCAGCAATCATCGCTATTGCTTTCTAGCTAAACAGAAGATGAACATCTTCTCTGTTATTGAACATGTACCGCCTGACTATAACTAGTAAACTTGTTCATTGTTTAAGTCGCAAATGATTCAATGCTGTTTGTCAGGGGAGACCACTGACTAGTCTGAAGAGTATCATCGAGCATGTTTTATATCTGCCCTGTTTCAATGTAGAGCTCTGTACTACTTGCTAGGCAGGCAATTGCATTTACAAACATTACCTGTAGGTTCATATGGCCAGATATCAATAAGTTTATTTTATCATCAGCAATAGTATATCAAAGTCCTATCATTCCGTTGCTTTTGCGTTAAAAATCGGATAATACAAAAGACAACATTATACATCTAAAAGATAAAAAAAAATTATCAGGATACCGGCATACTGCAATTCATTAACTGCTATTTTAAAGTCATAATTTATCAATTTCGAAACTATTAAACTATTTATAATATGTTTAAATAACGTTTTGAACCGTCGAGTTTAGTTAAGTTTAGTCGTACCAGTAAAATCAGTCTACCTCAATTTCACTTATCAGTCGGTAGATACATTCGTCTCTGTGGCAGAACCAGTATTGGTGTCTCATGAGAATCTAGAGAAACTCGCCTAGTGGTTGCATTATTGTACAGATAACGCGTCATTTCTCACATGGAACATTGAACTAAAGCTAGGACAGAAGCAATCACCCAGCCAGTGATTCCATTATTGTTTTGTTATATGTCTGTTGGTGTTAATAAATAACGACACTGAAGTGTTCTTACTGCTTTTAATAAGCACCAATATAACAGTATGCGAATACAATAGGTTAAACACGGTGGAATGCTGGTATGAGAGAGAGCCCAGAGCTCCAGTGTCTGCATGTTTATAGGTACTGTCAGCTATGTACATCACGTGACTTAAAACTGGTAAACTCTATAATATTTGAACAATTAGCAGGGAGTGAAACGATGTTGACAGCTGTAACAAGAATATATGACACTATAGTCGTCGTTTGTATTACAATATTAGCTTACTTTTTACAGTTTTCTGATGGTCAGTATTTATGCCGTATTACAAGAATATACATCGTTTTGAATGTATTTTGAACATGTATTAAGTGGGCTTTATTGTCGGTTCATATCCAACGGCTGCTACATGTTTCATCAAATAACAGAAGTATATCCCTGTCAGCTTGATGAAGAAGTATAATCGTGTTTAATGCTAATTACATGTTGTTTATTGCTAATTAAATGTAATGGTACATGTTGAAACTAAAACATGTTTTCTATTGCAATTTATAATAACTGAGTGTAAACAAAAAACACAACACGTTTCAGCATGTAACCAAATATATCCCTCCACGTAACCCTCCGTACAAGTGAACATTCGGTTCTCGAGCTGCTGTTAATATTGTTCGTACATTATGAAACTCACGTCATAACATCTTTGGTCATTACATTACAATGCACAACCATGGTTACATTCTCAAGTGTCTCTGTAACATGTACAATCAATACAGTTTTGGCTGCATGTTTCAAAGCAAAGATTTCCAAAGTATTGAACGTTGCGTACTCAATTTATGCTCATGTACTTTGGTTGCATTTTTGTAGATGTATTAGCACTTAACAGTCAACGCTACATGGTACGTTGCAAGTGGGACAATACTTATAGGTTATTAGACGTTTCACTGTACGATACGGAGATATATTTGGACGAGCACACAATTTGAAGTCATATTGGACGAGCCGTCAGGCGAGTCCAATATGACTTCAAACTGTGTGCGAGTCCAAATATATCACGTATTGTACAGTTAAAACGTCTAGTAAACTTTTTATTCTATATCCCTTTTTAACGCTCTTTTGTTTCTTCTTTAAAATATATTACCAAAACAGCTTTCCGTATTTTTATTTTCATTCACCTGATTACGCAATTTATGACGTATCTCGTGTGACGTCATTTCTCTGACGAAATATTGTAGTATAGGCAAGACTCTGCATGGTAGGGACAACACTAATCACTATGGACGTGTTTGTGTTTAACAGTAAATTAATAATAATAATATTTGTTTTAAGCGTCGAACGAATCCAAAACGTATCTCGGATTGTGTGTTTGTAATGCTGCATAATTGTTAACTTCGATAGGAATAAAACAACTCGCTCCGACAGGATTACGAATTCGTAAATCGTGTTTTGGGTCAGAATGGTTAGCATGGGATACAAATACTATCCAAAAAAGTGTGGATTACAATACATTTCGATAAAGGGATGGAAGAACAGAAAATGAGAAGTGCATATCATTGAACTGTGTTGTTATATTAAGCATTGGATTAACGCTGTCATTGAGGTAAATAAATAGTGTTGCATTTGTTTTTTATTTCTAACATTTATCTAATTTCTTTATTTAAGACATACACTCTAAATATCACCTGTGTGAATCGATTTTTGTACATTCGGATACTTTTTCTCGGTAACGGCTTTTATCGTTATAAAACAATTGCTTAGTGCACTTGTACTCAACTGTCCAAAATGGAAAAAATACAGACTGTTTGGAACACTACCGGAATATATTGGACGGTCACATGGCTCATATGAAGATTGCCCATTGGATGAATTTATTTGATATAGAATAAACCGTTTTCATATTTATTCGAAAGTCTTTATTTTAGAGGGCTTTACATTGTGTGCTATAAATGCATTTGCTATACACTTGCAAGACATGTCGTTCAGTAATTATATAACATCCTTTTACGCATGTACTATTACATGAATCGTTCTAAGCGCCTCTGTATTACCTATCTTACACTTAGAGTTTCGATTCGAAGCTAACATCCATCCAAAATATTCATTAGGCATCTTTAACTAAAATTAAGCAGATATATTCCGGTGGTCAGTGAATTGATCGCAGTGTGTGGATCACATATGACAGCTGATTTTTGTAACTGTTCTTATCTGTAGTAAACGACCACTGTGTATCAGCCGTATATTTTGAAGACGACACAACAAGCATTGTTTCCGCTATGGCATATAATAAACTCGAGTACTCAACTCTTAATACGCAAGTCTAATGCGATGCAATCTTTTAAAGCAGTTTCATTACACATATTCATAATACTTAGACTACAGCCATTTTTGTGTAACTCCGTTCTACGAGTTTACATTCAAATATGATTAACATGGCTTTGACACCTGACATGTAACCTCTGAAGAAATTAAGGGTAATACATATACTTGTCATCACTTGCTTACCAAGTTTAATGATTATATCTTATGTACATAATATCTTAAAGCCCTTTTTGTGGACGCACGTATTGACGGACAAATTGCTGACAAGAGGAACGGATAGGAAGACAGATAAAATGCAACAACACAGTACAGTGTGTATATACATTTCGGAAAAACAGAGAAAGATATTAAGCTACAGACGTATGGAAAACCTATAGCCTATAAATACAGTTTCATAATAATATCGTATTAATTGTTTTAGTGATGACAATAATATATTTTGTTATATTTTGAAAAAAGTGCAAAAAAGATCTTATATAATTCTCAGATTGATCCTTATAAGAATACCAATTTTCATTTAAATATCTTCAGTAATTTTCGAAAATGTGCATGCTTTTCTTCAAACTGAAAGATATGACGAACGGTAGGTTCAGATGAAACCAGAAGTGGACCAGAACGTTTAAATCCGTCCGAATAAATTATGAAAACTTTCTAGTTGAAAATGAATATTACACCGAGTTATTTTTCACCTTCACTTTTGGCGTATTTGAATACTTGCATAATATGGCAATGAACAAAGTAGGATGTCTACAAAATATGTCACATATCTTCTGCCGAGTCGATTACAATAATAACACTTATTTATTTGCTACGAAACTCATTCTATTGAATTGTTATTATCTTTAGAAAATCAATCATTACAATAAAATTGTACACGCTTAGGCGCTTAAAAGAACCAATGGCCTTGATGCTATTCACGAAGTGTTTTATATAGGTAACATGGTTTCACAAAATAAGCGTAACGATTCCAATGTTATCTCTGACAGGCATATTTATATTTAGCAAGTATTTTCATGAAAATGATAATGGTATAATTCCTGTTTTAATGTACTGCATTGATTAAAATGATTTATTATAGGTAATATTTCTGCGCAAAATGGATAATACATTTCCAAAACAGATTAGAAATAAATTGTTTTTACACATATCAAAATTTTCATTTATATGAAGCCCTTATACCCCATATATTTGTTTAATAACATACGTCTCTCAGATCAAATTGTCACTTTTGAAAATATGTTATCTGCATGTTATGACTAAGTTAAACTCGAGTAATCAACTCTTAGTACGTACATTTTAAATCAGTTTTACCGAAACAATTCATAGTAATTACACTACATCCACCATTGTGTAATGTTATTCAAAAATTGTATGTTCACATACGACTTACATGGCTTTAATACCGGGCATGTAACCTCTTCATAAATTAAGAGTCATGTATAATCTTGTCATCATTTTTTATACTTAAATCAATTATTATATTTTGTGTACTTACTATATTAAACCAGTTTTTGTGGAAGAACAGATTGACATACGAACTGATGGCTAGAGGAAGGGATAGGCAGACAGATTAAAGGCTAACATGCAGTAAAGTGTTTATATTAATTTTTATTATAAAAAAAACGTTTGGAGAAATTACACTACGTTTTCTTGAACAGTGATCAGGTTTACCTCTGGTGGAAAGGGAAATTTCTAGTATAATCCTCACATCGCCTTCATATTTATGTATATTGTTTTTACTATTTTTTTTAGAAGAACACACATACGGACGGATAAACAAGGGATTGACTTATATACATATAGCCAAACACACAGTTTTATATTTTGATAAACAGGGGAACAAATCCTATATTATTCTAGTATCGATCTATATGAGAAAACCAATTGTCATCTTTATGTTTAGTAATTTTCGAAACTGTGCAGGATTTTCTTCTTAAACCAGAAGTGGACTAGAACGTTTAAATCCATTCAAATAAATTCTGAAAACTTTTTATCTGAAAGTGAAACTTAAACTGAGAAATATTTTAACCTTCACGTTTGGCTTATTTAAATGCATGTATAATATAGCCATGTGCAAAGAATGATTTCTAAAAATAAATGGTACATATCTACCGGCATTTAAATATTGAGTCGATTGAAAGAATAAATACATATGTTTATGACAGTATTTAATTGCTACAAACAATCGCCAACTCGGTCATTTTGGATGATACTGATAACAAACATATTGGGATGTTATAATAGAATCGTCGGTGTTGCTATAAATATATCATCGGTTAAATAAACTGCCGCAACACCCCTTAATAGACATCAACTATTCTCGTTCCGACTGTCACATGAACATCCTTTCAGTGAAAAGATGAATCAAATCCTATTGAAACAAAACAATGTCCCCTGCCTACTGATGATAGATTCGCTAAGTGTTTTTGTCGTGAATGAATAACACGTTGTGGTGTGTTATAAGCGTGATGGGTTTCAGTGAAGAGTGTTATCCTGTATGTCTCATCACTCCCACTGTCCCGCGCTCCAAAAGGGCGAGGCAATCAATTAGATCTACAAACACCTACGCACTTCAGATGTTTATACGATCACCAGTGTCGTGTTCTGTGAAAACTGGGCATAATGCATGTGCATAAAGTGACGGTCCAGATTAGCCTGTTCAGTCCGCACAGGCTAATCAGGTACGACACTTTCCGCCTAAACTGGATTTTTGCTAAGAAGAGACTTTCATTAAACGAAAAATGTAACACAGGATATTCTGGGACGACACTATACGCATTAAGCCCAGTTTTTTCAAAACGCGTTTCAAATGTTCATACGTGCCTTTGGTATTGCTATGATCAACCGGATACCAACGGTCCATTATTCTGTTGATGTATCACGAGCTTGACGACCGTCACACAAAATTAATTAATGATTAAACATATAACAAGCATACAGTTGATACATATACCGGGTAACAATTTTATTATGATACGCTAAATATTGCAGATACATTGTATAAGTGATTAAGTTTACAAACACAAACATTCAGGACATGTATTTATCATTCAATATAGGATATCAACGATAAAAAAAATTGACCCTTGCTTTTTTATATCAAAACCGCAAAGCTTCCTACCAACATCCGATTGTAAGAATATACAACTTATACAGCGGAAATATAAATAATGTAAATCAGGACAATATATATGGATGAAATTAAACTCGTTTGTGATGAATTTAATGGTAACATTTTTTTATTCTATCTGAATTTCACAATAAGCATTATATAGCAGTATGGGCCAATAGTTCTGTTTTGCCATTCTGTTTAATCTTCACCGCCAGAAATGGCGAACCTCAGCAGTAGCTGGGAATATGAATCCAATCTGAATATCAAACCTTCACCAAGAGTATGAACTATGTACACAGTTTTTCACAACATAGGACATCACAGGGTACGTATATACATTTTATTTGTCTTAGGAAATCTATAGAAGAGTGAATGGGGAACGAATTATGAATCGAAAGGCGAACACCATATCCAATATACCATGTAAACACTTTGATTTCTGAGAGAACCGAGAATTGCTCTCACAGTTTTTAACAAGTCTTCAACCACTTGCTTTTTCAGGAATATTTCTATAGATACATTGCTGAACAAAGGTTCTAAATTTGTATTCAGCTGGTGAGTAACGCTAAAATAGTGCTACATGTCTTTTCCCTCTAAAACACTTAATATTAACTACTGGCTTTCACGCAGTTCCAGGTTCAAATATTGTAATTATTGTTTATTTTTATGTTAACACGTATTAGAAGTTTTGATATGTTTTGTAGCCATTTCTAGCGTGATGAATAATACATTAAAATGCATTAGGACTACACCGTATAATATGTTGTCTATATGTTAACATTGCACTACAACAAAGCGAAACTGACGTTTTGTGTGCTTGATAGGTTTTAAATAAGCATCAAAAGGTCCGTAATCCATGTTACAACACAGCACATCAAACAGAAACGCATTGCACACCCGAAAACACCTGTATTGAACGCAAACAGTTTGGAACGGTCACAAAAACGAATGTATGTTTTAAATGTGTGAGATGTACCATGCTGGTATGCGTTTATTGTTCAAAGGCGGTTCATTCAGCTGTAATGATTGTATTTTTATGTTGCGTTGCACATCTTTTGTCCTGTATTGTAACGTCAAATGGACACTCGCCTTTTATAAAAGGCAAGCGAATTATTATAATAATTTTTCGCAGAAGATGTTTCTGAAGTTTGATTTTTCCAATATAAAAATCTCTCAGAACACCACATGTCGTCCACATTGTTTGCACTGTTAAAAACAAGAAATGTCAAAGTCTATAATACAGCTTCCGCTGAACTGCCTAAAGCGCGTCGGTGTCCAGAGCTGAATACGTATGTGAGAAGTCCGTATCACCAAGGCAACTGTAGTCTGGCGAGGAGTCCGGGGGTCTGCTGCAAGTGACTGCAACTGCAACATTCAAATCAATTAAATCAATATATAGTGATATGTGTGTGAAAGTCACACTCAATATAAGCGCACTTTATCTTAAAATATTCGAAATTCTCGTTATACAGATGATAGTTTTTTTTATATACGCTGTCTGTTTTAGTATATATTTCGGGCAAATGCCCGCCACTGACCTTTCATGGATTCCACATTGTAATAACTGTTTTCATTCCCTTCCGGATTTGTATTCACCTCTTTTGCCGACTTGTAGAAGAGTATTATGTTCTGGTGAAAGTTACTTTGATAACATTGGTCAAGAATTGTCCTTAATAATATAAGACCATTTGCAACATAGTTAACACAATAATATCTTACCAATGCTTCCTTAAAATTAATTTTAAAATACGTTTCAATACACGAGTAAAAATCACGTATGTGAACATTAATGCAAACTTGCACTCATTTACACGCTTTCAAGACACATTTCCGTTATGAACTTACATAGACCGTCTCCGACAAAACAGCGCAAGTCCAATGATTACAACTAAGGCCAGGAGAACAGCAATCACCCAGCCTGTGATTCCAACACCAGACAGTGAAGCAATTGGCGATGAAACTATCTTGTCGGGTATTACTTCGCAAAACCTTCCCTCAAGTCCTGTTACACAGTCAAAACATACTTCGGTAGTTTGATTACATCCTCCTTTACAATTACTAGGACATGGTTCGTTGCAAACGTCCCCGTAGTATCCCAGCACACATCGCAAACATTTACCCGTAGACTCACATCCATTTGCGCAGCGCAAAGAACAACTGTTGTTACAGTAGATTCCAAACCATCTAGTGTTACAATTATAACAGTGACCGTCGTTTATGGTACATCCATTCACACAGTTCTGAGAGCATTCTTTTTCACATAGAAATCCATGTCTATTAACTTGACATAATGTGCAGTTATCTGGATTATCACAGTCTAAGCATCCGCTGTGGCACTTAGATTGACATGTATCACCATAGTATCCAGGTTTACACTGGCATGACCCATTGCTTCGATCACATGCATAAGAGCAATACTCCGAACATTTCTCTGAACAATTTTGGCCATAATATCCATCACTGCAAGAGCATGTTCCATTTCCGTAATCACACGTGTTGTTTTTACGTCCAAGGTTACATTGATTTGTACACGTAATTCCAAATTTACCCGGCTTACAGGAAGAACACACTATACGATGTCTATTTGCACACGTCAGACAGTCGTTGTATCTACACGGAACACACCTGGGTACAAAATCATGCATACCGTATCCATCCTTACAGCTCGTGCATGTGTTTTCTTGATCACAAGTAAGACATGTCTCAGAACAATTTTGAGCTGTAAACATGTGAAATAAAATACATAAGACATAACATCTACTATACTACACATATTATAAGTATTATAAGGTTTGAACATTCATAGATAAAGCAACAAAGCTTATTTAATTGTACGAACATATACAATTTTCCATGTCGTTAAAGAATTTAATAAATGGTGCTTACGGTACGTACATATTTAAGAAATACAAAACATACGCTATCTGTACCTTGCGACACACTCTGCAGTATTGAAATAACAAAGAACACAAAACATATCCGACACCATTGTCCGTGTCTCATATTTTGAATGAAATATTGCAAACCCATATTTAGCCGCTTTATATAAATTATTATACTAATCCAATGTTATATCACACGTTTATGCCACGCGCATTGTAGAAAGTATATACATAAACACTCTAAGCATTTAATATATAACTATTTCATTTATCACTTCAGAATAATAATACTTAATACTTAAACAAATGATAGAACAAATTTATAACTGCCTTAACCGTTTGTCAGTAAAATCTTATCCAACTTCACGCTTAAATGGCTTACATTCAATTTACACATGAACGAGGAGGATGTGTTGGAAATAAGGATGGTTACTACACGGAAGTTTAAATTTGAAATCGCATGTAAATACTGAATTACTGCTGACATACATTATACGTATTTTACTGTACATTGGCATTTGAAGGAGATTGCAATGCATAATTTTTCTAAAAATAATACACAAAGCACGTTCAAAATGTTTCACCTTGATAATTACGGTCGCAACATAGCGTCCAACACCAACAAGCACGATTATTGTATATGTATAGCAGCAACAGAAAAAATGATAATACTTAATAAGTAGTAAAAACTATTATTCTGTTCATATAAAACGCATATATTATCTCGGTATATTAAAAGCGTCTAACCTGCATACTATTAAAGTTATTTAAGCAGAGTAAGATAAATGCATCACATATAGGTAAGATACAGAAATAAACAAACCCTAAAATTAAGTTGGTGTAAAGTTTAAATTAAGTTATTTGCGGGCGTGTGCTAAATTTTATATTGCTGTGATGAATTTCGCAAAGCTATTACGAACCTCGAGCCTGTCTCACTCTATTTCTAACGAGGACATAAATCCCACGACTTAATTTTCTTTTACCTCTCGATCATTACAGCCCTTAAACTATACACGTACACAAAGTAGTCGAAATCTCCCGCGATAAACCTATCAATCGGCCTTCACGTGCATACCTGTTTCCGCAACCATTTAACCGAGTGCCTCAAATTAATATGATACCGGTTATGTTATTTATATATTGCAAATTCACAATGTGTCCCTCTAAGCTTAAGTACTTTTTGAGTTGTTCCAGGATACACATTTGATTTTTCACATATTTCTGTAACCATAGCAACCCCAATATTTTATTGGCACTACACATTTTAAGTCCAACACGAATACAGTAAATCCTCTTCTGACGCCCCGCCCCTCATGTTAGCGCCCCCATGTCTCCCCTACCCCCAAAGATACGACTCAGGTGGACACTAAAAAGTTTGTCTTATACG
The DNA here is from genome assembly GCA_007657795.1 of Dreissena rostriformis. Taxonomy (NCBI): domain Eukaryota; kingdom Metazoa; phylum Mollusca; class Bivalvia; order Myida; family Dreissenidae; genus Dreissena; species Dreissena rostriformis. The sequence continues at coordinate 149,762 of VMBQ01001370.1, forward strand.
CGCTGATTAATATTCTCAGAGCTAAAAACATATCGTGTACATTAATCGATTTCAGGGCCGACTTTGATGCGATCGTTACTGTGGTATAAATTCGGCCAGTGCAGTATAAGTGGAAAGTTTTAAATATTTTTTAAATATGTTTAATAACGTCAAATCATGTATCGTTTGGCGAAAGATCAAACTATTTTTAGTAAGGGTAAGAAAAGAAGAAAAGTTATCCCCCATACTATTTTCATTAATTTTGAATGACCTGCATCTACATTTCCTTAATATATATTTGTCGACGGATTTAAATTTTATATTCAGTCAAAAGACAACGAAATGTTGAACTTTTTCAAACTATTTGTGTTGTTGTACGCTGACGACACTGTTATCGTAGCAGAGTAGGCAAACGATCTTTAAATTGTTTAAAAGTTTATTCACATTTGTTTTGTGACACTTAGAAACTAACTACTAACACGGATAAGTCGAATATTGTTCTTTTTAGTAAAGGTAGACAATCGCTTCATTGTCTTAAGTGAAGGACCAACGGATTGCATTTCGTGTTTTCTTCCTTATAATGACTCTGGGGTATTATTATAATTATTATTATTATTATTATAAAGGTATTTAAAAATGGCAAGATTATTTTGGGTTTTTGCGGTTTAAACAAACTTTTATCATTAATGATTTAAAGAAACCGATATGCATGTTCAAGAATTACGAAACTTTTGACAAAGATTTCCTTGGCAAACATGTCCAGGGTTTTTACTAAATAAACTGATTGTGTAGTAGTTAGAATTAATGCATGTATACTTAATGATAAATATATTTACCGAACAGCAACTTACTATGCAACGAATTATAAAGTTTTATGGGGGGGGGGGTAACTCAATCGATATATAATTCAAAATTGTCTTTTTCCAACAGCATCATATAACAACTGCACAACAACAAAATTATATGTTGAACAGTGTATGACTTCATACAAGGATAATCTTTGTTCCAAAAAAAAAGTAATGATAAGTATCGAAGGTTTACAAATTGTGACTACGCTTATACTCGTGAAATCAAACATCTTATTCTGCATGTATTCTTCTTAAAAATATCTTCCCTGCTATTGCATAATAACAGATTGGTTGTACCACAAACGATTCGAGTTCAGTTCGACATATGTATGAATGTCTCTTGTATCAGTCAACTGGTTGTAAGTTGATCTTGTCTCAGTCGATTCTGTCAAGTCATCTGTAGTTACAATATTAATGTACAATAATAAGTGAAATTTATACGTTCGAGCGGGTAGATTATTATTTGTTATATAAACAGCTTTCTGAATGTTTTACACTGTTTAGTTCTATACCAAAGTCTGAACGGAAAACTGTTGTCACTATTTTTTTATCAGTAGGGGTTAATATTGTTAATTTAATTTAATTATTATATCGATACAGTTTTAAGCCAACAAGTAATACAATTGTATATATTTTTTTTAATAGTAAACTAGTAAAAAATTGCGAAACAAAACAATACATATTATGTTATATGGAAATTCACTTGCAACGATTTTTTCACATGTAGTGGAAAAGTAGTAGAACAAAATGATATTTTCAATTTCTTATTTTCCACCATTGTTAACAAAGTTGGCACTCTAAATAAAAACTATTTTACACTTGTTAAATATTCTAATTTGGGTCATCTCTAGTAATTGTGTCATTAAGAAAAGGAAATAAATGTAAACAATTAAAGTAACAGTAGAATATTATATTGTTCTTCATATTAAACACATACAGAGTTTATAAGAAGTGTAGAATGTTTATAAATAAAAATGATAATGATCATAATTATAAAATTACATGATAATGTTTGTAATAACATGGTGTAATGGTTGGCTTATACACGAGTGATATGCTGTGACCACATGTAAACAATATTGCTTTAGTCCCATAATAGTCTTACTCTGAAACAAGAGTGATAAGGTGACCAGGAATTGCCTGGTTCGTATGAAGAAGAATCTGACAAGGTACAGGATGAAAGTGGATATAATTGGATTAGGCTGAGAGTCCGGCAGTGTGTGTGTCTCTCAGGGAAAATGGTTATAAGACCAGGTTGTGTAAATTATGTAACCACAATTCAGTAACGTCTGCATATCACTTTATGTTTTGTTGCTCACGATACAGTTGTATAAGATCAAAATTTCTAGGCCAATGTTCATGGCCTACAGTACACGAATTAAATTCGTTAATGTCAACTTCAAGTAAACAATGTATGTATAATCTTGCAAAATATGTAAAAGAAGCATTATGTATACGACAAAATACCCTTGATAGTTCACCTGTCTTCTGATCGTTTATATATATGTATGTATATCTATGTAATGTTCTGCAATATCTGTCTTTGCTTATTTGATGTTTGTGATGGTCTTTGCCAGAAGTTTTTTTTTGTAAATGGCCAAAGGCAAATGCTTTGCTGATTGCCAATAAACTGAAACTGAAACTGTTCAAATGTTACTGTAATTGCTTAATTAGGGTTTATTTTCATGATTTGACACTTCCAAAAATGTTTCTTGATATTTTTTTCTTTAAGATTATTAAAGTTTAAAATATGAAAATATACAAATATCATATGTTTTAATGATAACAGTTTCTTATTTAGAAATTTCACCATACCATTGTCGATTCTAGTGTAGCTGACATCCTTCGTGTCTTCTCTTTTCCCACCGTTCTCTCTAATCCTTTATTAAAATATGTGTAACATGTTGAAATATGGTAATCACATGACTGTATTTTAAGTCTTTCTAAAAAATTAGGAAAGTAAAGTCAATATTAATCCATCATTGCATTATTGTTCGAGTATGGGCCGATTTAAGATAAAGACGACACCTGTCTGGCGCATCTCAAAATATGGTCAAACGGATGTGGGCGTCTTTAGTAATACTATTTCTAAGTCAACCTTCTTTGCTGTTGTTCTGTCATTAATGCTAACAGGTATCCAAAATGTTAATGACATAAATGATCAAGACAACTGTTTTTTATCAGATAAGAATGTAAGAAGAACAGAAAGGTGAACACGCTCGGTAGTTTTTCTATTTAGGAGTTGGTTTTTGACTTTCGATGAATCAATACTCTAAAAAAAATACGTTGTTATCAGCATTAATGGTTTGCAATTAATAATTTAAAATAGCTTTACCTGAAATACACCAATAAAACGATGCTCAGAAATAGTATCGCAACGCCGATTGTGACAGAAACGGCAATAACTGAAGCCGTAAATTTGGCAATAGTATCTGCTTCACTCGCCGCTGAGTCTAAAAATGGTCAGATTATATTAAACTCATCTTACAGGATTTAAACTAAGCCGTAATGAAACAGTGGAATAGAACAATAATGTATGTAAGCAAAAGACCATTTGAACGGAGCCATGCAGACGTTTGTACATAGCCAAACACCACAGTAATATGAAATTAATCTGTCACGCGTTCGCAGTAGAGGTTCACAATTCAAAATTACACAATTAAACAATCTGATTGTGACGAACATTATAATGGCGTATAAAAACGGATTCAGTTTAGCATATATAATTGGACAGAAGTTTATGCATGCTGAAATATAAATCACTTTTTATATTGGCCCTTATTGACACTTAATACGTCAAAATGTAAACATAAAAAGTGCCAAACAAACAGTGTATTCTATAGAATCATAGTTTGGGCAGAGTTATATGCCAAGTAGTTTGATTTTATATCCACATATAGAATACCAAGTGCTGGTTCCAACCAGGAAACGGAGTCGAGAGCGTGCCAATACGTCTTAGGCTTTCGATGCAATCGAGCAATAGGTTTAAACTAAAGCGATGTCTACTTTCATTTCTTCGTGTTGCTCCAAAGTCATGTGTTCGATGCCCTCTTGAGTTTTTTTATTTATTCTCATTTGTTTCTATCGAATTTCACATTTTGTATGATATTATTTTTGATGACAATGTTTAAGTAAGTGAAATCCATTTATGTAAAACAATAGAATTTATATTGCAAGAGGGATCCATAGTTTTCTAGGCATATTCTCTTTAAAGAAAATGTATCATACTTGCCCTGACATGTACATAATACAAAAAACTTACTTTATTTACCAATGGTTTCTGTATAAATCTGGGTATACATTCTGTTGGGTATCCGTCGGTCTTGTTTTGTATATTTCCAACAAACACTTACTAAGTTTATGTATTTTGTCTAGAATAAGTTAAGTTAGAAAGAACCAACACATTTTTACACTTGCATTGCATTTAGTCATTTAACTTGAGATATAGAAGCAGCAAAACACAACTACCGACTTCGCGTCATTATACAATCCTTTTTAAATAACGTTGAAAGGAAATTATTTAATTATTGATGTTACCACAATGACTTTTATTTCCGGAGAGAACAATTGCCCGTATGTATAGTTAAAACTTTTACATGTAGATCGTCATAAAACTCATCATCCAGTACTTAAATAAGAATTGAAACTGAAATATCCTTGTTTTATGTTTATATTGTAAGAATGTACGTTGTTTATAGTTTTTATCTCGATTCATATTAAATGTACATTTTCTACTTTGTAGAGAGCACTGCAATCTTTAAGTGTGTGTAGTGTGTCTTAGTGTGTGTGGGGTGTGTGTTATAATTTAATGATACAATATCAAAAGATACGCGTGGTGGCAATACAATGGTTAGAATACAACGCAAGGGGAGGTAATCTTTGGGCGGTATATCATGGAGATCATGTTTATCTCTTATATAGCTAGGTATCCCTAATTTGTAAACTGTGCGCACAAGAAAATGCATGACGCACCAAGGGCCATAACTCCAAAAACACTGACGAGAGTAAAAGTTCTTTATATTTATGACTTACTCACAGTGTTCCCTGTAGATCTACGAAGTTCTTAATGTATTCAATTATAAAGGACTTATAGAGTCAAATATATACAATAAACAACGCTAAATGGGATTCGGATTCAAAATCGGCAAATGTTGGAAAGGTCAATTAAAATCATGTCAAGTCAGACGCTAAAATACCAGCCGCTGACTGGATATAAATAAATCGCTTAGGGAAACACCTTCAGAATACTTTCCAATAACCTGTCACAACTTTGCCGTCAACATATTTTGGTACAGGATAATAACATGGTATGCACGCATTTTTCGTGAACAATGACTTTGGGATCGCCTTATATAACGGAAAAAACATTGTTATTCATCTAAAATTAACTGTAGTTGATTTATTTCCGAGGTTTTGTTAAGCAATTCGCGTTTATCAAATACATTCACTGAACGTGACTGTGCAAACAAAACAAATACAATTTTATTAGGCTCCGCAAGACTGATACTGATATTTTTGGGAATGTCATCTGAACGTGACTTGTATAACTATTAATATGTGTATCCCGGAAAAGCAACATTTTGGAGAAAAAAAACACTAATTTGCTGGAACATTTTTAGCTGACGCATTTTTAATATTTTCAAAATCACACATCCTATAAACCGTTATTATTTAAACTAAGCTATCATTGGTTGATGTAATGGACCAACGTTGTGTGTACCGAGGATAAGTAAGTTTTCGAAACGTTTGCGAAATCCGAGATCAGTCTACTCAGATCTTAATAAAGCTAAGATTTGATTTCATATTTTGGATTGCATACTTTAACATGGGTAAAACATTGTTCGATGAAACTAATCACAGGTATCAATCGCTTAAAAACACATAGGTCTTTGCTGTACATGTTTTATTTGATGCTATATACTAATACATGTGTTTGAGTAAATAATATAATACAAAAGTAAATGCAATTTAAAAACCTAAAAAGAGTACCATTGGTAGTAAAAATAAGATAACATTGTTTAACATTTATTAGTACAAATTCGTTTGAACGTGTGTTCACCACATACTGTCTTCACAGCGTCACGTTGTCTCTCCGTTTAGGCAGACCATTTTAATAAAATATACACACAACATTTATAGTAAATTACCACATTGTTTATTTTTATAACTATATGCGTCGTTTTATGCTATAATATTGATAATGCGCATCTTTCTGTTGTTTACGTAAGCAGAGGCCCTTTAAATGACGTAAAGCCCCTGTTATACGCACTTTGGTTTTAACACAGTTTACGTCTATGAACGTAAGTTATCTAAACAAGTTGTAATGACTTATTGCACATTATTATGTTTTTTTTTTAAATGATTCACCTCCATTTTTCACAGTTAGCTCCACACTTCTTTCAAAGAAATAAAAAAAATGCTTTCGTTACACGTATCAAACTCACTCATCGACTTTTTTAACATTATTTATCAGAGAATCAGCAGTTGTTTTGAGAAGCGCAATATTGTGGTTTAGTTCATCCCGAAGTTTGAGTACGTGTTTAAAGAGCCAATGTATTGCAAGACGCATTCGTAACAGAAGTTGAACTGTTCCTTAAAAAGGGATAAGCACATACACGTTCCGTAATGTTAAACATCTTTATTTAAATGCAACACAAAACGATGTTTCATTATTAAGATAAAAAGAAGATGTTCGTCTTAAAGTTTTGGAAACAGGAAAGTAACGAAGTCAACATATTTAAACCCTATCAGCACGTTTTTGCAACGTTTAGATAATATAAACTGGATATTACACACACTTTACATTTTACAGCTGGAATAATGAAAACGTTTATAAAGCAATTCGATGCAGAGATCACGCGTTAGTCAATTAAAATGACAACGCAAATAAACAAATAGTTCAAACGGATAATTAATTTAATTTGATTTGCTTATACACAACATGCGTGACAACCAATGTATTCACTTTTATTTAAAGTGAATAATGCATATTTATCGACCTTTATATGCTATAATGTAATGTATTTTCGGCGATACACCTTTAATGTACGCATATTGAGTTTGAGTTAAACAAATCAAACGTTTTAATGGTAAACGTATCTATTTACAAGACTGCCGAACAATTCACTGTGAAATAACTTAACACATTGTCAGTTTAATAGGTTTGAGAGGTCAATTATGTTATACTTATCTGGTATAGACACAGTTGATGACGTACCATGTTTGCAATCGCCTTTCTCCTCCTTGTTTGTACCCTTCTGACCTCATTCACCACACTGACTTCCTGTTCAAGCGCCATCTTCTCAAGTAAGTTGGACACCGTACAAAACAATCCGCATTTGCTCGCACCGTCTCTGAAAATGACACTTTTAATATGTTGCTCCAAAAACACACAACAATGCAACTAGAACAACACACGTATAAACGAGTATAATTGTTATGCTAGGAGTAACGATATTGGTAATATAAATTAACAAAGTAAACCTCCTTTTTGGAATTTAAAAAGTTGTAGTTTATGATATGCAACATGTTATTGTAGAATATTATCTTCATGTACATGTAGAGTTAAAGGGACGAAAAAAAACATATGAACTATATGATGGTTCTTTGCAAATCAGATGATAACACTTCAACTAAAGCATTTACTTGATTATGTATTACTAACAAAGTTTTAAGATTAATATATCTAGATCACACTAAACCTAACTCATACTAAGTTCAACGACTATTGGCATACAAGCAATGTAGAACAATCGTTCCGGTCGAAGCGCTGGTTTGTTTCCCAACAAACTGAATGAAGTGGATGAAACTTTCTGGAGTGGTTGGTACAGTGTTACCCTGTGACCAGTCATAATTCCTGTGAATTACACTTTTGATCAATTGAAGGTTGTGTTAATATCGGATACGAAAATATTTCCACATAGTATCCATCCTTACAGCTCGTACACATGCCTGTTGATCACATGTAAGACATTCCACAGCACAAGTTTGCGCTTTTAAAATGTGAAATAAAATGTATGAGACATAAAATCTATTGTACCACGCATAGTATAAGTATTACAATCTTTGAAAATGCCTAGATAAAGAAACAACGCTTATTTAATTTTAAACGAACACATAAAATTTTGCAAGTTGTTTAACAATTTAATAAATAGTGCTTATGGTACGTATATAATTTAGAAATACTAAAGATACAATTGCATTACCTTGAGACACACTCTGCGTAATGGAAATAACAATGAACACAATAAATATCCGATACCATTGTTCATTTCTCATATTTTTTGTCTTATACGTGCTAATTATTATTTTCAGAACTCAAAAGAAAAAAAATAGTTTGTGCATTTATTGATTTAAATTCGGTCAGTGCAGTATAAGTCGAAAGTTCATAAATATTTTTAAAATATGTATAAAAACGTCAAATCATGTATCGCGTGTAATGGCGAAAGAGTGTAATATGTTTCATGTTAAGTAAGGGTAAGGCAAGGGGAAAATGTATTCCACCTACTATCTTAATTTTATTCTTTTTGAATGACCTACATTCATATTTCGATGAAAGTAGAGATGTCGACGGATAAAAATTTCATATTCAGTCAAAAGATAACGAAATGTTAAACTGTTTGAAACTGATGAACGCTAACGATACTGTCATTGAAGCAGTCAGCAAACGATCTTTAAATTGTTTAAATGTTAATTCACTTTTTTTCTGACAAATATAAACTAACTGTTAACACGGAAAAGTCGAAAATTGTTATATTTAGTAAAGGTAGACAATCGCCTCATTGTCTTAAGTGAAGGACCAACGGATTGCATTTCGTGTTTTCTTACTTATGATGCCTCTGGGGTAAAATAATAATAAAATGAATTTAAGAAATAGCCAGTATGATAAGAAATGTAGTATAAATCAACCTGCTTTTGATATAGTGAACACTCTTTAAAAAAATATCGACGACATAAAATGACTGCAACAGTTTGATACAATGAATTCATTAAATATCTTAATCATTTTTAATTTGTTTCACATGTATATCGATCATCAAAATAAAGACTTAAGGATAGGCGGAAAATGCTTACCATTAATCCAGAATGAATTTTTGTTTTATGAATTCAGTTATTGGGTCCTTCCAGTAAACTACAGCTTTATACAAAAGTAAAAGACGGAGACGCGATGTACGCTCTCTATAAAATGGTAAAACACCCTGCAAACCAAAAAAAGACAAAACAACGACACTACAACATTTATGATACATTGCATGATTACATTTATTAGAATACAAATCTATATTTTGATGACGTTTTTTTTTTCTTTATGCNTTTAAAGTTTCACTGTACATAGGTATTTGAAAGAGATTGCAATGCATAATATTTCTAAAAATAATACACCAAGCACGTTTAGAATGTTTCACTTTGATAATTACGGTCGCAACATAGCGTCCGACACCAACAAGCACGATTATTCTATGTGTATAGCAGCCACAGAAAGAAATGATAATAATTAATAAGTAGGTAAAATCTATTTTTAGGTTCATATTAAACGCATATATTATCTCGGTATATAAACAGCGTCTAACCTGCATACTATTTAAGTTATTTAAGCAGACTAAGATACATGCATAACATAAAGAAATATATACAGAAATGAACTATGTAAATGAACAAACTCTAAAATTAAGTTGGCGTCAAATTAAAATTAAGTAATTTGCGGGCGTATGCTGAATTTTATATTGCTGTGATGCCTTTCGCAGTCCTATTACAAACATCTAGTCTGCCTCACTCTATCTCTAAGGACGAATTAATCCCATGACTTAATTTTCTTTTACATCCCGATCATTACAGCCCTAAGCTATACACGTACACAAAGTAGTCAAAATCTCCCGCGATAAACTTATAATTACGTATCTTCTTCAACGGCCTGTTATTTCATGTTTGTCTTAGGAACCTATCAATGGGCCTTCACGTGCATACCTGTTTCCGCAACCATTTAACCTTGTGCCTCAAATTAATATGATACCGGTTATGTTATTTATATATTGCAAATTCATATTGTGTTTCTCTAAGCTTAAGTACTTGTTGAATTTTTCCAGGATACACATTTAATTTTCACATATTTCTGTAACCATAGCAACCCCAATATTTGTCTGGCACTACACATTTTAAGTCTAAACACGAATACAATATATCCTCTTCTGACGCCCCGCCCCTCATGTTAGCGCCCCCATGTCTCCCCTACCCCCATAGAAACGACTCGGGTGGATACTAAATAGTTTGTCTTATACGCGCTGATTAATATTCTTAGAGCTAAAAACATATCGTGTGCATAAATCGATTTCAGGGCCGACTTTGATGCGATCGTTACTGTGGTATAAATTCGGTCAGTGCATTATAATTGGAAAGTTTTAAATATGTTTAAACTATGTTTAATAACGTCAAATCATGTATCGTTTGGCGAAAGATCAAACTATTTTTAGTTAGGGTAAGAAAAGAAGAAAAGTTATCCCCATATTATTTTCATTAATTTTGAATGACCTGCATCTACATTTCGTTAATATATATTTGTCGACGGAGTAAAATTTTATATTCAGTCAAAAGACAACGAAATGTTGAACTTTTTCAAACTATTTGTGTTGTTGTACGCTGACGACACTGTTATCGTAGCAGAGTCGGCAAACGATCTTTAAATTGTTTAATCAAATATTTGTGTGACACAAAGAAACTAACTACTAACACGGATAAGTCAAATATCGTTCTTTTTAGTAAAGGTAGACAATCGCTTTATTGTCTTAAGTGAAGGACCAACGGATTGCATTTCGTGTTTTCTTCCTTATGATGACTCAGGAGTATTATTATAATTAAAGGTATTTAAAAATGGCAAGACTTTTTTTTTGCGGTTTAAACAAACTATTATCATAAATGATTTAAAGCAACCGATATACATGTTCAAGAATTACGAAACCTTTGACAAAGACTTTCCTTGGCAAACATGTCCAGGGTTTTTATTAAATAAACTGATTGTGTAGAAGTTAGAATTAATGCATGTATACTTAATCATACATATATGTACCGAAAAGCAACTTACAATGCAACGAATAAGAAAGTTTTAAGGGGGTAACTCAATCGCTATATTATTCATAATTGTCATTTTCCAACAGCATCCTATTACAACTGCACACCAACAAAAATATATGTTGCACAGTGTACGACTCCAAACCATGATAACCTTTGTTCCAAAAAGTAATGACAAGTATTGAAGGTTTACAAATTGTGAATACGCTAATACTCGTGGAAACTGGAAACAAATGCTGCATACACCTCTTATTGATAACGTCCTTTCTATTGCATAATAACAGATTGGTTGTACCACAAAACGCTTCTAGTTCAGTTCGACATATGTATGTATGTCTCTTGTATCAGTCAACTGGTTGTAACTTGATCTTGCCGCAGTAGATTCAGTCAAGTTATCTGTAATTACAATAATAATGTACACCAATAAGTCCAATATGAAAGTAATTCGTACGAGCGGGTAGATTGTTATTTGTTATATAGACAGCTTTCTGACTGTTGACACTGTTAAGTTCTATATCGAAGTCTGAACGGAACACTGTTGTAACTATTTATTTTATCAGTAGGGGTTAATATTGTTAATTTAGTTCAATTATTATTTATACATGTCATAAACTAGCAAATATTGCGAAACAAAACAATGCATATTATGTTATATATGAATTTCACTTGCAACGAATTTTTCACCGATATCTGCTCAAAATTTAGTATCAAAAGTAGTGGAAAAACGTCGTTAGTAAAACGAAATGAAACTTACAATTTCTATTTTTTCACCATTATTAACAAAGTTGGCACTCTAAATAAATACCATTTTACACTTGTTAAATATTCTAATTTGGGTCATCTCTATTAATTGTGCCATTAAGATTATTTTTTTTATAAATAAACGTAAACAATTATAGTAACAGTAGAATATTAGATTATTTTTCATATTAAACACATACAGACTTTATAAGAAGTGTAGAATGTTTAAAAATAAAAATGATAATGATCATATTTATAAAATTACATGATAATGTCTGTAATAACATGGTGTAATGGTTGGCTTATAAACGAGAAAACGATATTTTCTGTTACCATAAGTGTCTACATTTATTTCCTTTTCTTAATGAAATGTAGACATGGGGTCACAACAAAACTGCTTTAGTCCCATAATAGTCTTACTCTCAAACAAGAGTGATAAGTTGACCAGGAGTTGCCTGTCTAATTTAAATCGTTGATTGTAATATTACGGTAAGATTATATTTTTATTTACTAAATGAATGTTTTGTAATTTAAATTAATGGTAACTGACAAGAATTAGTTCTCACATTTATTGTGAAGGATAATAATTTCTACATAATTGGTAGAGACTAACAGACAAAAACCCTCTTTTACAAAAAAACGTATACATTGTTCTAAATTTTGTAACAAACATATCCTGATAATAAATTCACCATTACTATTGACATCCAGACAAATAAATCATAAGTATTGCGATTACGTCTGGAATTATGATTCCAGAATAAATAACCTTTTAGTAACTGCATTCAATTTTTAAATTTATTGGGGACGCAATTTATTTCAAAGGTTATTTTTTGCTATTATTTTCTAAAATGGATATCTGTCCAAACAGTTATTTTGAACAAACGGCCGAATATCTGGAGTCATGATATACCACGCAAAAAAAGTATATTTTTTCCAAGTGTTCATTAGTCTAAGTTTCAGCGTAGGGTCACACAAACACATATTTTATCGGTAAAATCAGAAATCGGAAATTGTTATATTGCCTTATTTGAACAGTTATTGAAATCCCCTTGTAGTTTGTATTATATGCAATCAAAGCTGTCATGAAGGAACCCTATACAACTAACTACAGTATAACCGGATAATTGTTTTAGTTTAAACTTCAGTATATCACATTCAATTTATCTTTGAATATTCATTAACTTAAAGTCATATTATATCACAAAATGATCACATTATAGATGCAATGATATATATTTATTAAGCTTTTAATCCATTATGCTGTCTGTTAGATCCACGTGAAAACCAGAAAAAAAGCAAATGGTTATGGATGTACAAAATGTGAATTTTATGAAGTTCTAATTAAACTCTCAACAGGACCCCCGTGCATTCCTAGATTGACTGAACATGGTACTGGTAGGGTAATATTAAAACAAAATCAATATGAGGTTCTTATATACTCAACAAGAAACGTCTTTCAAACGGCAATCGGCGTAAAACAATATTGAGACGACATGACATGAACTACAAGGGGAATCTGGTTAAAGATCGACTGCGGAAAAAGTATATTATATTTATTATACATGTAATAGAGTTGTGTCGAAGTTTGCACAAAAGCGAACTATGTTTAAGATAAACAGTCCCACCCATTGTTTTTTTCATGATTTGACACTTCCAAAAATGTTTCTTGATATTTGTTTCTTTAAGATGAATAAAGTTTAAAATATGAAAAAATACAAATAACATATGTTTTTATGATAACAGTTTTCCATTTAGAAATTTCACCATACCATTTTCAATTCTAGTGTAGCTGTCCTCCTTCTTCTCTTCTCTTTTCCCGCCGTTCTCTCTAATCCTATATGAACAATATGTGTACTATGTCGAAGTGTGGTTATCACACTATTGCATATTAAGTCTTTATAATATCAAGAACATGTATTCAATATTCAATCTATAATTGCATTTTTGCATTCTCAAGTATAGGGCAATTAACAATAAAGACTGACACCTGTTTGGCGAAGCTAAAAATATGCTCATACGGATGTTAGCGTCTATAGGAATAATAATTCTAAATCAAAGTTTTTGGTGTTTTTTTTTTCATGTATGCTTACATATATCCAAAATGTTAATGACATACATGTTCAAGACAACAGTTTTTTTTTACAGATAAGAAAGTTAGAAGAACAGCAGGGTGTAACACGCTCCAAAGATTTTCTGTAACTTTTTTATTCACGATTTTTTTTTTTTTAACTTTCGATGTATCAATACTTTAAAGAATACGTTGTTATTAGCATACATGATTTGAAATTAATAATTTAAAATAGCTTTACCTGAAATACATCAATAAAACGATGCTCAGAAATATAATTGCAACGCCGATTGTGACAGTAACGGCAATTACTGCAGCCGTAAACTTGGCAATAGTATCTGCTTCACTCGCCACTGAGTCTAAAAAATGGACAGATCTGATAAAACTCATTTAACAGGATTTAAGCTAAGCCGTACCGAAACAGTGGAAAAGAACAATAATGGATATAGCAAAATACTTTTTGAACGGAACCATGCAGACGTTTGTGCACAGCCGAACACCACGGCATTATAAAATTAATCCGTCACGCGTGCTTATTAGAGGCTCACAATTCAAAATTACACAATACAACATCTGAATGTGACGAAACTTATATTAACGGATTCAGTTTAGTATATATTATTTGACAGAAGTTGATGCATTCTGAGATATAAATCACATTTTTTATTGGGCTTGTTTGTTTGGCATTTTTATGTTTACATTTTTACGTCATATGTGTGAGTCTTCTATATCATTCATACTTTGGGCAGGGTTATATACAAAGTATGATAGTGCATTTATTAAAAGCGATGAGTCGCCGTAGCATAATGGGTATGGTGTGCACCTAGCGATGCGGAGTCGTGTGCTTTAAGGTACACATGAAACACACCAAGTACTGGTTCCATCCAAGAAACGGACTCGAGAGCGTGTCAATAAGTCTAAGGCTTTCGATGCAATCGAGCAATATGTTTAAACTAAAGCGATGTCTACTTTAATTTCTTCGTGTTGCCCCTAAGTCAAGAGTTCGATACCCACTTGGGGTTTTATTATTAGCTCATTTACTTCTATCGAATTTCACATGTTATATGATATTATTTTTGATGAAAATGTTTAAGTGAACTGAATTTATGTAAAACAATATAATTTATAATGCAGAATGGTTCCAGTGTATTCTTGGCATAGTCACTTAAAAGAAAAAAACGTATCATAGTTGCTCTGAAATGTACATATTATACAATACTTACTTTTTTATCAACTGCCTCTGTATAAATCTGGGTATACATTCTGTTGGGTTTACGTCGTACTTTTTTTTTTCTTTTTCCAACAAACACTTAGTACGTAAATATTTATGTTTGAAAATATGTTCAACTACAAAGAACCAAATGACACGAATTTAACACTTAAATTACATTTAGTCATCTAACATACGATATAGACTCAGAAAACACAAGTACCGATTTCGCGTTATTGAACAATGTTTTTTTAAATAACGTCGAAAGGAAATTATTTCATTATTACTGTTATCACAATGACTTTTATTTCCGGAGCGAACAATTGTCCATATGTATATGTTAAACTTATACATGTAGACTGTCATAAGCCTACATTATCGATTTATTTGTACCAGAACTATATCAACACGACAAAGATTGTAAAGGGTCGATAACTCTTATGAAATTGAGTATTTGACTTACATCCTAATCCAGTGTAACAATAAGAGTTGACACTGAAATGTCATAGTTTTTATGTTTATATTGTAAGCATGTACGTTGTTTGCAGTCATCTCTACAAAAAAGTAAATGGGCATTTAATATGGATCAAGATAAAGTCATCTCTACAAAGAAGTAAATGGGCATTTAATATGGATCAATATAAAAAAAAAAAAAAATTAATTTTTAGTGTGTGTATACTTGTGTAAATGTGTGGGTGGGTAGGTAGGGTGGATGTGTCATAATTTAATGATACAATATCGAAAGATACTTGTGACGGCAGTGTTTAAAATAAAATGCCAGGGGAGGTAATCTTTTGGCTTTGTATCACGGAGAGAGATGATATTCATTTCTGCTATCGGCTATTCCTCATGTGTAAAGTGTGCGCACAAGACAAAGGATAATACAACACGGGTCATTACTCCAAAACACCGAAGAGAGTTATAGTTCTCTGTAGATCTACTGTCCCGTTACCGAGCCCCCGAGCGGGATTGGTGAAAAGATGTGTGGCGGCCCGGTAAGCTCAGTCGGGAGAGCATTCGCCCTGTTAGCGAGGTGTCCCAGATTCGAGTCCCGGACTGGTCGCACACTTTTTCACCATCCGGCGACAATGGCGCCCAACGTGAAGCCGTGGCATTATCAGTTCTCCATAGAACCTGCCCGTGGGTTTGTCGGGATCAGTAATGCACTGTTCTCTGTCACGAATTCGAGGACGAATTCCAAGTAGGCAGGGGACAATATAACGGTACCGAACTTAAGCGGGATTGGTGTAAAGATGTGTGGCGGCCCGGTTAGCTCAGTCGGGAAAGCACTCACCCTGTGAGCGAGGTGTCCCAGGTTCGAGTCCCGGACTTGCCGCACATTTTTCACCACCGGCGACACTACGAAGATTCATCTTAATATCTTAAATTATAAATGAATAACAGAGACAACAAAACAATAAACAACGATGAATCGGATTAAAAATCGGCAAATGTTGGAAATGTCTATTTAAATCTTGTCCAGTCTGACGCTACAATACTATCCTCTGACCGAATCCTAATAAATCACTTAGGAACACACATTCAAGATGACTTTTCAATAACTAGTAACAATTTTGCCTTCACCATATATATAGAATCATACAACGCTAAGTGCTGCTATTTGATCGCCTAATGTAACGGTATAAACATTTTCACCCATCTAAACTTTACTGTACATGATTTATTACCAAGGATCTGTTACAAATTATCACGTTATCAAATAAATTCACTAAACTTGGCTGTGTCTACTCAAGCCATTTTATTGGGCTCAGCGGGACTGACACTTATATTTTTTGAAATGTCGTCTGAACGGGACCTATATTACGATGTATGGAGATCTTAATAAAGCTTAGATTTGATGTAAGATTTTAGATTGCATAATTCAACATGGGTAAAGCATTGTCCGACGAAACTAATCGAACATATCAAACACTTGAAAACCCATAAGTCTTTGCTGTACATGTTTTATTTTATATACGAATACATGTGTTTGAGTAAATAATATAATACAAAAGAAAATGCAGTTTATACGACTTAAAAGAGTACCATTGGTAGTAAAAATAAAATAACGTGTTTACATTTATTAGTACAAAATCATTAAAAAAAAAATCACCATATACTATCTACACAGCGTCACGTTGGCTCTCCGTTTAGACAGTAAATTATAACATACTTAAAAAAAAAACATTTATAGTTACTAACCACATTTCGTATTTGTATAAATATAAGCGTCTGTTTTAGGGTATAATCTTGAAAATGCGCATCTTTCTGTCGTTTACGTTCGCAGAGGCCCTTTAAATAACGTAAAGCCCCTGTGATACGTACTTTGATTTTAACACATTTTACGTCTATGAATTTAAGTAACCTCAAAAATTTGTAACATACTTATATTTAGTCAGTAGTGACTTGTTATTTTAATGATTCACCTCTGTGTTTTACAGTTAGCACCAAACATCTTTTAAATGAATGAAAAACTGCTTTCGTTACACGTGTCAAACTCACTCATCGACACTTTTAACACTATTTATCAGAGAATCAGCAGGTGTTTTGAGCAGCGCAATATTGTGGTTTAGTTCATCCCGAAGTTTGAGTACGTGTTGACAGAACCAATGTATTGCAGGACGCATTCGTAACAGAAGTTGAACTGTTCCTAAAAAAAGAAAACCCATACAAGTTCCATAACGTTATACATTTTTTTTCTAATGCCGTACACATTGAGATGTTTCATTATTAAGATAAAGAAGCAGATGCTCGTATATAAGTTTTGGAAACAGGAGAGTTACGAGGTCAACATGTTTCAAGCCCTATCAAATAAATCAGCACGTATTTGCAACCTTAAGACACTGCTTACTGGATTTTACAAACATTTTACAACTGGAAAAATAAAAACGTGTATACATCTGTTTGATGCAGTGATCATGCGTTAGTCAATTTAATTGACAACGCAAATAAACAAATATTTAACAAAGGATAATCAGTCGTAATTCGATGGTGTGTTCAGAATTTAATTTTGTTTGCTTAAACACTACATGACTGACAACCAATGTATTCACTTTTATAAAAAAAAGAGTTAAAAGTGCACATTCATCGACCCTTACATGCTTTAATGTAATGCATTTTCGGCGATACACCTTAAATATACGCCTATTGAGCTTGAGTTAAACAAATCAAACGCTCTTTATGGTGAACACATCTACTTACAAGACCACCAAACAACGCTTTCCTATCACTGTGAAATGTCATAACACATAGTCCGATTGGTTCGTGAGGTCAATTATGTTATACTTATCTGCATTAAGACATAGTTGACTACTTACGATGCTTGCAATAGCCTTTCTCCTCCTTGTTTGTACCCTTCTGATCTCGTTCACCACACTGACTTCCTGCTCAAGCGCCATCTTCTCTAGTAAGTTAGACACCGTACAGAACAGTCCGCATTTGCTCGCACCGTCTCTGAATTTGACACTTTTAATATATTGCTCTAAGAACACAAAATTATGCAAAATAGAAAAAAAAAAACACTTATTTAAATTTAAATGTGATGCTGGATTTAAGTAAAGTGGTTATTCAAATTAAAAAGTAAATTTCCGGTTTAGAATTTGAAAAGTTGTAGCTTATGATCTGCAGCATGTTATAGTAAAATAATATCGAAAACATGTACATGTAGAAGCGAAGGGACGAGCAAAGACAAATCAAATTATGTGAAACAGTACTTCCATGCTATTATTATATATCATTTTAACACGTTAGTTGATAACACGGCAACTAAAGCATTTACTTTACTATGAATTAGTATACTAGTTTAAAGATATGATATGTATCACACGTATCCTAACTCATAGTCAGTTCAACAACTATTGACAAACACGCAATGTAGAACAATGGTTCCAGTCGAAGCGCAGGTTTGTTGCCCAACAAACTGAATGAAGTGGATAAAACTTGCGGGAGAGGTTGGCATAGGGTTACCATGAGGCCAGTCAGTGTATTGGATGTGGGTCAAGGCTTTCTCACTACCATCCTAGAATTAAACAAAACACTCATAAAACTCAGTGAACTTGAGCGAAACTGTCAACTGTTACCAAATGTTTATCTATTTATCAAACACACGACACAAATATAATAAGCTATATGTCTTCTCATTTTAATATTCTTTTTTTTTAGCTGATTTCATGTTTTACCAGTAAGAACATATTGTTAACCCCTTTTTTGCGCGTTTTAACAACTATCTGCGTGTAAAATGCTCTGTTTAAGGGTCTGTTTTATCTATGGAATGTACATCAATTGATTTTTAATTCTAGTACTTTTGGATGATTTCCTTCAATCGTGTTGTATATTTTACCTATTATGTTTATACATCTTGTCATATGGTTGCGTTGTATTTTATACTGAATTATGACATGAAGCGCTTTTGAACGCACAATTATGTGTGAAAAGAGCGCTATACAAATATGGTATAATAATAATAATATAAACAAATACATTGTTTCGTTTACACTTTAATTTATGTCCAATCAAAAGATCGCCATTTGGCAATACAAATACGTTGTTTCTGTCCATTTGTTTGCATGGTCACACGTTTTAATTTAATTTAACAGGGAAACTGACACACTTCAATGTTCACATATTAAAACCGACGATACTAAGAGAGAAACTCTAATCAACATCTAATATTTCTTAGTGTAAGACAATTGACCCATTGCGTATGCAAGACATGAAAATACATTCCATGTCGCCAGAAACTTATCTTCATACGTATTACAACCGTGGTTAGGTGTGACATGTGCATGTTTAACGACTTATTTACTCGTTCCAACGAATTAGTCTTGTAAATGAGATAACTAATTCATGAGAACGACTTATTAATTCGTGGGAACCAATTAAATAACTAGTGGGTACAACTTACTCGTGGGAGAACGAAATAACTAACTTGTGGGAACGGTATATCTAACCAGTTAGAATACTGACAGTTTGAAAAGCATATACAAGCGTGAATCTGTTTATGTTATACGTAATTATTGTAGCCTTCCTTGTATCAGTCATTTTGAAACATGCGTTTAAGAACATATATCCTGATTGGCTACCGCGACTTATTTATCTAATTCCCATAACTTGTGACCATTTAGCATAAGCCTCGAGTTTTTTTCACAATTCTGTCAAATTGTAGTCTACAGCCTTTATGTTAAGCACTTCTGCAATTTCTATCTGCCTTGTATATTTTTCGAAAATAGTATGTATTTTGATATTGTATTGCTTATATGTACTTTCAATGAACTAAATAAATAATGTTTTAACCAACTTGTGACCACGAGTTAGTTATCTCGTTCTTTTGAGTTACTGTGTTGTTCCTACGAATTAGACATGTCGTGTCAACAATTATAAGTCGTTCATACCACTTACTAAGACGTACTAACGATACACTAAATAGTTAACACAAGTTAGTTATTTCGTTCCCACGACTTACTAGGACGTTCGTACCATTTACTTAATCGTGTCCAATAGTTAGATATCTCGTTCCCACGGATTAATAAATCGTGGGTACGATATTCTAAGTAGTAGTGATGGCATAAATAAAAACATTTAAATATCAGATATGTGACACATATCCAATAACCACCGTATATGTCCGTAACTTATTCAATATTGAAAATGCTTTGAAGGAATACTATTGATGTTCGTACTTTCTTGTATTTCAGTGATAGTTGTCGCACAACACAACTGTCCGTCTTGTCATCCTTCTTTTGAGTTGTCACCTCGAAGTCTCCAATCTTCAACACCTGATTGTCCGCTGGATAGAACACTCCAACCTTCNGACATTCAGTTACATCCTAATTAAGAGACAAAACAGCAGTTCGGGTTTATGTTGTCGGAGTATGAACGCGATGTGCATACGTTTTATTAATAAAGATAAAGTAGTTTTATGATGCGGATTTGAATGTTCGATTATGTACATAGCCATCAACCAGAATTGTGGTATCAGGATAGAACTGAATTAATTCATATTCCCAAAAATGGCCATCGATCCATATATTGACTTTCATCAAGCTGGCTTAACTAATTTTTTAGTTATCGCAAAATCCAGACAAATATATGGACAAAACTTGAGATATCGTGTATTTTTCCCATAAAGCCTTTTATCTATTAACCAAGTTTCATCCACCTAGCTTATATACTTTTTGAGTTATCGCAGGATCCAGTTTTAAGTTATAAGTTTTCAACTATTTCTTTCATCATTCGATCTGTAATCATAAAGAACCACATAATTTTCTGCAGAAAAAAAACACGGAATTACATGCATATTTCACATACGATCCTCTATCCATATACCACAATTTATCAACCTAGCTTACACACATTTTGCGTTACCGTAGGATTCAGATGAAGTTTCAGAATTATGCTAAAGCAATAACGCTTTTTGTCAGAAATAAAGGAACGACGTGCATATTTCTCAAATGACCCTCTATTCACAAGTTTCATCAACCTAGCTTAAGGACTGTTTTTAGTTGTCGCACGATCCAGATTCTATTGGATAAACGGACGGACCAGGGGCAAACCTATAGTCCGTCCAGATTACACCGGTAGGGGACTCAAGTTACCAAAGCTAAAACGCATTTTAAATACTAGCCTGGGATATCAGCACCTTCTCTATTTTTGTTACTCAATGTTTTGTTGCGATTCAGCGTTTCCATCTCGTCATTTGTGTAGTGATTGGCAACCGACAAGAGTTGCTGAAATGAATAATCAAATGATCATTTTTTAAATATCTTTAAAAAAAATATATTTTAGAGCTAAAAGTATTCTTTTCTTTTGTGTATGATAACACATGTAGATTATGAGTTATACAGCAATTGTTATTATTTATAATATTTTGTTAGGGCCATCGATTTTATGTTATAAAACAAAGAATCACACACATTTTATTCAGCGTGA
The DNA here is from genome assembly GCA_007657795.1 of Dreissena rostriformis. Taxonomy (NCBI): domain Eukaryota; kingdom Metazoa; phylum Mollusca; class Bivalvia; order Myida; family Dreissenidae; genus Dreissena; species Dreissena rostriformis. The sequence goes on from VMBQ01001370.1 coordinate 171,600, forward strand.
TGAACAAATAAAAAGGTTGATGTGTTTGCACATTCTCGTAATACATGTATACATCCGTCGAAACAACGTTTGCTATGTCAACGTCTCTACCTTGAATAGCTTTTGCTTAGTGACTTGCTCCATACTAGCTTGCTGCCGGAACTTGTCAGCAGAGATCGGAGCGCTATCCATCGTCAGAGCATGTGCCAGAGCCGCATGAAGAAACTGGTATTGCTCCTGAAGTGCGATAAGAATTACGATGATTCTTTACAATCAATGTCATTATATACTTAAATTATGTGTATTAACACGTAAAACTATACGTACCTAAATAAATGTACAGTCCGGCATAAACCAAACAAAAATGACATTAACAATGCATTGATATTGAAGAATATTACAATCAGAAGAAAAAGAAAACGAAAGTCTTTTTTAATAGTTGCATGACACATTTATTAAATATGTGTCCACCTACCGCTGTCTGGACCATGTTGACCCTGTTCCTTCTCATGTTCAGCACACATCCGTGTATCTCAACGGCTCGCTCTGCCTCGCCCTCGTGTATCAGAATGTCCAAGGCAATGTACGTCCCCGTACGGCCTATACCAGCACTGAAGTGAGATCAAACACAAAATATAGATTGATAACGTCCTCGTGTATCAGAATGTCCAGGGCAATGTACGTCCCCGTGCGGCCTATACTAGCACTGAAGTGAGATGATTATCAAAATATGCACTATAAATTGTGTTCGTCCCCGCACGGCCTACACATGTAGTACTGAAGTAAAATTAATAAGACTGACTATATCAACGTCTATGAGAACATCCATGGCCAAATACGTGTCATTCAAATATTTCCCATTTCGGCAAGATAATAAAAGAAATACATTTTTGGCAATGTGGTGTAAATTAGAATGCCCTAGCAATTTACGAGCTATACCGCGTTTACGAAAAGGAATGGAATTTTGCTACTAAGTTCCTATTCATGATTTGTATTATGTACTTGTCGTTGCCAACGTGTTACTAGACTATAATAAACAAACCTGAAAAACAACATGCAAAGCAATTTCTACCGTTATCTTTAAAAATGTTAATAGGTTGAATAGCAAACCAATATTATTACAACATACCTGCAATGAACGAGGGTAGGCCCGTCCAACTTAGTGGGTGTCTTCAGCACTCTATGTCTGAGCTCCAGGATTGCTGTTACGTCCTCTGGTATTCCTCTGTCCGGCCAGGCTGTGAAATGCAGGTGATGAAGGGTTCGGGTGCTCGAGCCCTGGTTATGCAAAATAAGAAAACGTCTTTATATCTAAATGACACATTTTGGATAAAATAGAAAATAATTTGCCTTACTAGCATAAAGCACTTTTATATGCATTCGTGTACAAACCACACAACCTTTTATTTATCGGCAGCTGTAAGGCACTTTCTATATGTGATTGTATACAATTGAGAAAACAATAAGATTGTTTTACATTTGTATGATCCGTTAAATTTGGAAATATAACCTTAGCTCCATTTCTTCCATCAGTTTTACTTCCGCTGGTTATTTTAAAGGTACGTCGGGTAAACTCGGCATACACGTCTTCTGTTAGCATCTCGACCGACACATGTCCGTAAACCTTTGTTGCAGCCAAATCTGGCCAGTATTTCTCACACTTTTTCTTCTACAAACACGTTTACATAAGTTGATTTAAAATATTATAAAAAATAAGGTTGACAATATGAAGCTTGTTTTGCCTTAATTTGGTAAATATGGTGTACGACGTAAAGGAATATCAATGACACGATGTATACAACTACAATTCTTTACAATTCTCGTCCAGGTACCTATTTTGGGTACCCACCAATTTAAATGACGTTTTAAAACTACTTATTTTTAAAAAATAGCTAATATTCAAAGCATAATTGAATATTAAATGTTATAAACGTTAAGAAATTATATACATAAACTATTAAATTTTATATAGAAGTTGCAACTATGCCAACCACTGACCCCTTCTTCGTCGAGATTGGTAACCATGACGACAGTCTCGACTTTCTGTTGCCAGATCATTGTCCAGAATACACTGAAGTCTCCCATCTGCTTCGACATCGGACCTGGATATAGTTGTGTGATTAAATAACCTTGCGAAAGGCGATTTCCTTCTTTATTTTGTATTTATTGTTTCATTTTATTTGAGTTGATGTATTGGTGTTATCAAAGACAATATAAAAAATATAGGTATATACAGGTCATAAGCCTTTATGTTTGCATATTTTCAAATACGCTATGAATATGTCCATATTGTAGTCATTAATTTGTGATGAAGAAAAGTTGACATCTGATAGAGAATTGCGGACAATAATGTGGAAAATGTCGCAATAATATGAGATGACTGAAACAAATCATTAAGGTTATAATTGCTTTAACATGCGCAAACCATCACACTCAGCGCACTGGTTTTTGATCAAAATGAAAGTGAAAACATTAAAACGTGCTTTTTGTTTTTAATTATGTTGTTCTACCCTCTAGCAGATAATAAAATTAAAACATGAGAAAGGCACGTAATACAGTGAAAAACGCCGTCGAAAGATGTATTAAAGTAATGGTGCACAATAAAATCCGTGTCTAAGTGTGCAGCATTTTACTTACCAAGCGACGCTATGTATGCATTTCTCTTCTCGTATCCCTAAAATATATATCGATGTCAAGTTGAATTATAGACATGCAACCGATAGTGACTGTATGTGGTCTCAAACTACAGGTATACATTTTAACATGAACTCACTTATTTATGTGAAATAGTAACCATAAGAATAATGCACGTCAATAGTTTTAATTGAGGCTCAAAAGGCGGAAACCTCAGGCGGTGTTAACCTAAATAATGTCGTGAGATTGCACAGCTTGTTCAATAACTATAAGTTATTCATGCTTAACGAAGCATTCATTATACCACACTATACATACAGAGAACTAAATATGGATAAAACACAATGCCTTTACCTGGATTGGTGTTAAATAGTCATTAATTTATATCACATGTAATGGTAGTGTTTAACTCACGTCAATTAAGTTTGCATTGATGTAATCCGAGTGGCCTCCCTTTATTTTCACCCTTGTCTCGTCATCTGAAACCAGCCATGCACATTGAATGGTTTAACAATCCAATACTGCACTGAAACCAGCCATGCATATTGAATGGTTTAACAATACAATACTGCACTGAAACCAGCCATGCATATTGAATGGTTTAACAATCCAATACTGCACTGAAACCAGCCATGCATATTGAATGGTTTAACAATCCATTACTGCACTGAAACCAGCCATGCATATTGAATGGTTTAACAATCCAATACTGCACTTAGTCGCGATACAATAATTAATGGTTTAACGCATTAAACGAGAGCAGAAGGATATAATAGCATTGCCAAATATAGCCAGGAAGTTGCAACGGGTATTTTATCCTATTGAATTGGTAAATAATAAATCAGGCGCTTTGTTATTCACCATGTATGAATTTTGAAACGTTTGGTTGAATATTGGGTACAAAGCAAACTTACAAGAGTGTGTATTTGCGTTCTTATTTAATTATCCAGAAATAGTGAGTCATCAACTCGAATCGAAACGTTAATAATTGTAACTTCATGTTTGGTCAATAACCTGTCTATTAAATGTATTTACCACAATTATATTTGAATTGCACTGTTATATATGTAATTACAAGCATAAATGCCCTGGTATCTGTTTTTCACCAAGTTTTCCTCTTGTCTAGCCACTGTATAGCTTCTGGTGAGTCCGTAGGGGAATTTCTAAAGTCATGTAACAATGCAAATAAAATAGAAAAATCGATTAATCAGAACTAAACTGAGAGCTTATATGAATATCTTCAATTTAAGCAAATTAAACACACACGTTAAAAATCGACTTTTAGAGATACGTCTAATTTCAAACACTTATATTGTCAGTAAGTGTGTTTTCATCTGCGTTAATAATGTTAAACAAAGCTCAGATAAAATTTGCATGAGAATATATTAACAAAATTTACTTCAAATTCATCCTCAAAATATGCCAACGATTTAGAAAAGACAAAATCCATCAATTGATCGACTGCAATCTTCCGTTTCTTGATATCCTCCAGTCCTATGTAGTAGACATTCTCCTCCTGTTGTGCATGTTTGTTTGGGTTACCCTGGTGTTTGGCTAGAATCCGCCTATCATCATCATCTGAGGAAAAATGAGTCAATGAGATAATTAAGTACAAACACGTCACGAGGGATACTTTGGTACCTTAATTGATCCTGATAAAAGAGGAGTATTTGAACGAATCCAGTGACCTTGTTAGAAAATGAACGAATAGGGTATTCATTTGGACGTAATTAACAGTAATTGAACTAATTAGCATTTAGTAACTTCGTTTCAATCCTAACAATACTTCATCCTTATCATTTGTGTTATGATATTAAGTTGACACAAACAACTGTTATCCCAATATGTCAATGTATTCCAAGTATTTACCATGATTGTTGAGAAACCCAATTTGCTGCAGCACGTTATTGAAGACATGTATTAATGTGTAATGAACCGAGCATATATCAACTGCATTTCAGTGTCATATAGGAAACAACCAGAACGCATCATAAAGATATACGGTAAAATGTCAAGATTACTTTTTTATTTATACGTTTGCTACTTAATTGCGTATATTTATTTTATTTGTAAATCAGTTAACCACTTAAATGCTTCACATCTCATCAGCCTACACGCTGCTAAAACATCCTAAAAATAAAAACAGTCGGAAGCAACATCTTCAATCACTTTATAAGAGCTTAAACTCTCTTTATTAATACGTATTTCCGGAAATGTGCAGTGTATTAAAGAAACCCAATTGTGAGATTAAAAATGATCATGGTGTTAAAAAGACGTTTCGCTGAAGTATATTAGAGATTGCGAAGGCCTTGGTCAACAAAATAAAGTTTTAACAAAGTCCCACTTGAACCCATTTTAAAATGTCTCAATGATATTAATATGAGTAATATTTATCACCCGTTTCAAATGTATGTACAAGTGTAAATAAACATTAAACATTTTGATTTTGCCAATCATATACCACGTGACATTTTGTGTCAATAAAACAAAACAGACTTTTGGGCTGAGATAGAAATTAAACTGTATAATACAATGAAATTCAAGTACCACTGTAACATTTCTCTTATATATAGAATGTGATCATTTGCCAAACAATGCGACACAGTCTTAATATACAAAAATGTTTCGAACTAACATCACAGCATTTTAATGATCAATTCCAAATCATAACGCAAAACATTAAAATTGTTACCGGTTGTATTAAATTAGGGGCAAAAAACCTTTAATCGTCATTAAATTAAATAACTATGTATTGTTATTTGTATTTGTAATGGTTTCATTTGCAACATAGGTTAGCTGAGTACTTTTTTAATCCTTTGTTTTGTTTTCAAGACAAAACAAATCGCAATACCTATTTCCAGTGTACTTTCATCGGTGTCAATTACTACAGAAGTATTTGACTTTGGAACATCACCGTGTTTTTTGCTTTGTCTTTCAATTAGGTTGCTCCCTGAGGCGGAAACATCTGGTTTAGATAATAACAGAACAGATTCTTACATCAATATAAATGTAGTAGGGGTATTGATAAGTTTAAAACAAATACATAAAAAGCAGATATCGATCAATGGACGTATGTCAATGCTAATGTAAACATGTATATAGTAATACACTTTACTATTGTCTACTATTTGCTTTTTACTGGGTGTGTTCAAATAAAAATAAAACATTTAAAATCATTAACATTTTTTTTCCCAATTTGTAATCCCGGTTTTATATTTCGGTTCGTTGTGGAGTTGTTGCCTATTTTTTGTGCACATGTTTCCTGCAAACGTTCAATGTATTGATTTATGTATACCCTTATATTAAATAATGCATTATAATATCATGCGTTATACACTATTATGTAGTTTAACTAAACTACATTGTTTACCGTATATGCATTATGCTATCATGCGTTATACACTAGTATGTAGTTTAACTAAACTACCTTGTTTAGCCACAGGTTTCTCAATTTCGTCTACGGTGTGATATTCGTTGGAAGAGCCTGTGTGAGTGTCACCGTCTGTCTTTCGTCTGTGTTAATTGCAAAACATTCGAACGTTAGTTACTGTCAATATATTACATGTTTAGCAATGGCTTCAAGTATTTCGTCTAAATAATGTTTTTGAACCCGTGTCATATATTGTAGTTCAAAATAATACATGAATACACACTATAACAAACATATTTATACATAAAATAATACAGCTCAATTGGTCATTGTCGGCTCAGGGTACTCTAAAGTATACTTCAATGGACCCCGGGTACGGAAAATACGCTTAAAGGCACCCTGTCGAACAACGGGGTACTTTTTAGTATATGTCTTATAACCCGGGTACTTTGTAGTATATTTAAGATTACCCGATACTTTTAAGTAGTAACTGAGCCGACAATGACCCATCAAGCAATAATAAACACCGTACAGCAGCAAGATCAAAGGGCTTAAGTTCAATGACGAATGACACATACCTCCTTTTTAGAACCACCACACTAACCACTATGAGTATGATCAGTGCCACGCCCCCTCCTGCTGCACCGGCAGTGATTGCTACAGGTGGATCACTCTTATTGGCAGCTTCACCTCCAATGGCAGTTACATTCACATATTTGAGAAATAAACTGTATAGGTGCTGATTTGCCGCACAAAACACAAGCAACTTACACATGGTCAAGATTACGTATATATTTTATTATTAATTTAATGATCAATACATCATAGACTGACTTTGTAAAAAACATGCAAGGTTCATACATAAATCTTGAGTGAGTTTTACTATGAACGACATGAGTGTTTTTTCTTAATATAAAATACAATAATTCTAAAGCCTGTATGGCAATGTGTAACTCATCGACAACATACCAATACTATTATATGAACTACATACAATAAGTTGTGTAATTACCACATTTTGGCCCATTTTGGCCCGTTGAACCCTTCCACACAGCCATTGATACAATTGCCATCTATATCACACGAAGCGGTTGTGTTCTCTGTAGATCTTGAACACATTTCAGGACAATGTCGATCGCAGAGAAGACCGTAAAAACCGGAAATGCAACCTCTGGTACACCCACCATTGTCAGGCAAACATTCGTTGTACTGACATTTTGAACTGCATGACACATTGCATGACCCATCATATAATGTGTTGTTTATACATTTGTGGCATGCTCCTGAATGTATGTCACACGTTAAGTTTCCGCAAGTTTTAGGGCACGTGTATTGACACCTTTGACCATAGCGACCTATATTGCATTGTGTGCAATACGTGCCGTTCAAACACGTGTCACACATAGAAGGACACGCACCATTGCAAAAATCTCCATGATAGCCAGATTTACACAGAACGCATGACTGTGAAGTTGACATAAATACGTTATCAACACACTTTGTAGAATACGTAAACTGGCAGTTTTGACCACACATGTCTGTGGAACAATTACTGCAAGTACCGGATAATTTATCACATCCGTTAACACATGTAGCAGGGCACTCACTGGAACAAGAGTGACCATAATATCCTGGTCTACATTTAAAACACTCCCCACTGAGTCTATCACATTTACCAATGCAGTTGGCAGGACAACTTATTTCACAATAGTCTCCATAGTACCCCGCCTCGCATTGAAAACATTTCCCTGTAGAATTGCAACTGTCCATGCAATGGGAAAAGGAAGGACAGGTGTAAACGCATTGACCGTTGTATTGATCGCATTTTGTTGGACATTGCGAAGGGCATTTATTATCACATACTTTTCCATAATATCCCGTTAAACAGCCGTAGCATTTCTCACGTGGACTGTCACATGCTACACAGGTGGCCGGACATGATATACATTCACCGGTTATGATATGACATTTTCCATTACAGTTCGAGTTACAATACAACAAACAATAATTGCTGTATCTGCCAGTTGGGCATGCTGAGCAATTCACTACATTATCACAGTCAATGCATCTATGGTAACATATAGATTGGCATGTATTACCAAAATATCCTGGTTTACACTGGCAAGATCCTGTGCCTTTATGACATGTATCAATGCAGTACTCCGAACATTTCTGCGAACAATATGAATTATAATAGCCGTCAATGCAAGAGCAGTTACCATCAAGGAAATCGCACGTGTTGTTTTCACATCCAAGACCAATACCGCCACATTGATTTGAACACGTCATGCCGTATTTACCTGGCTTACACGATGTACATGTATATGAATCTTTACACGTGAGACAGTCAGTGTATGCACAAGGAGCACAATTATGGTTAAACAGAAAGTATCCATCCACACATTTAGTGCATTTGTTTTCTTGATCACAGGCAAGACATGATTCGGAACAGGTTTGTGCTAAATTAAAGATAAAATAAAATAAACAATAAAATAACATTTTGTATATTATATGCTATGGAAGTATACAATATGTTTAATTTATTGGTTTAAATTAACAGCTTTCTGCCATATAACAAGTTGTTACATACAATGATTTTATCCCACTTTTACAGCGATTTCGGTTGATTATAGCCCCGTTGATTAAATTTCTGCTATAATACACGGCACGAAATGACGTCATATTTTCGACAAAATGACGTCATAAATCCAGCGAAAATAACAAGTTTAACTTATTTTGTTTAAATAAAAAGGTTTACTGAATAAATAGTGGGACGAATAGAATAATAGGTAAGTGTTGATTATAGATCAGGTTTATCATGCTCGGCACGAAAACGAAAAAGCACTCGCACTCGCACTCGCTCGTGCTTTTTGTTTTCTAAGCCTCGCATGATAAACCTGATCTATAATAAACACTTACCCATTATTCTCTATATAATTGTTGAAAAAGAGAGGATACATATACATCAAACTGTTTTTAAAATTCAGTTCTATACATGACCCTTAATGAACGAAAATATGTTTAATATATTGTGCTAATAGATTGCCAGTACCTTCAGACACAATAAGCCAATTGGAGATTAACACAAACACAATATATATCCTCCACCATTGTTCCTGTCTCGGATTCCGAAAACGACACAGCACGCTCATCTGAGGCATTGCTATATAAATCACTCTACTCTAATCAATCCAATGTTTTATGTAGTGTTTACACATGTACGTTGTCGAACATGTGTAAATAACCACTTTTAAAGTTAATTATATACAAATATTTTATAACTCCCACACAACAAAAAACAATATTTGAATGCAATCGTTTATCATTGAGTCGAAACGTTCATATCAGGATACGAACACATCCTAAACCATTTTGTCTGTTAAATATAAACTTAATTTAAACACACTAACTTCACGTGTGAATGGCTTACAACAGAGCCATATATGCCGATGTACACAGTTGATATTTTGAATAGTTGGTCGGTAACTACACGGAAGTTTAAATTTTACCACGCACTTAAGGGTGTTGCTGCAGTTTTGCTCATTTTTTTTCCATCTAATAACTTTTGCTCAAAATTTATATTCAAGTACTACATACAAATACTATATGAAAAATGAAATAAAAACATAGGGTCACCGGCCTTGTTTTGATTTTATTCGCAATTATATAACATGTACTTTTTCATTAAAACTGAAAAATCTCTAATTGCATAAAAATGATTAATAACCTATGAAATTAGAAACATGTAGATATTATATAAGCTAATATATATCATTTACCATTTAATTAAACCACACACTACCAAAAAAATGGAGAACACAAGTTAAATTTTAAGAAATTTAATTTTTATAATTTTTATGTCACCCAAAAAAAACGTCAATTTTTTACTATTTTAACCACAAAAATGGAATTTAAAAAAGTTTTATCTAATAACTTTTTGCGAAACTGCTCAAATATGTTCATCTACGTATTTTTATCATAAAAACAAAAATAAAAAAGGGGGTCACCGCACTTTTAACAGAGATTTTTTTGTTTAACTATCCCTACCGTCTATGTCGAATTTCCTACAATACAGCAATTAGGCGAAACCCAAGTACCGGTACATAGACTGTTAGAGATACGCATAAACATTATAAATTGTTTACAATCTTAATTGGGATCACAACGGCTTACTAAAAAATCACAACACTAATAAAATATTTAATCACAAACATAAGACCATACAGTATAAAACTCGACCTTGATCATCAAAAACAGGGACTTGTTCACAGATTTCGGCATGTTTTGAAGTTTGTGATTAAATGCTTTAAATTGATTTATGTAAACAACAGGACTAAAGAGCTCCAGGAAAAAAACAAGAATAAAATAAAAGAAACAAAAAAAGAATTAAAAAAAAGTTAACCGCACCTGGGATCGAACCACTGAGTACCTATTATGAACCTATTCGGTCATAAATTTGTGATGATTCTGATAACAAAACTATTGGGTTGTGATAATAGCATCGGTGTTGCTATAAATTTATCCTCGGTTAAATAAACTGCCGCAACACCCCTTAAATACTGATTTACGTTTGACCCGACCTATGTATACGACATATTTAGCTGTCTAAAGAATTTGAGAGAGATTGTAAGCATCATATTTAAATGATTTTTGAAACCTAACTTCGATATTTATGTACAGGTTAATTGTACTACAGTCACAGTAATCCACATCAAATAACATAGGGTTTGAATGTGTATTGCAGACAAGTAGAACTGATAATTAACCTTCAAGGTATTAAGACTATTCCGGGCTTAGTGAGATTAGCCAATTCGGTTCCGATTTGAGAATATTGTTTTGATCGAACGCAAAGTTGAAATAAAATAAGGCAGACTTGACGAACAACTCGGGCGAACAATGTTATGCAAAATAAGAGTTTTCGTGCTGCAGCTGCAGGAGTTCTACTTGTTTTAAGTAGATATATCGCACTCCACCTACTCACGCTATTGATATGCATCTGAACATAAGATTAACATCGACTTTGCTATTGACAATGTATCAACTGACTTTTCATATTAAAACCTTTAAGTGTTTAAGTCGTAAAATGGTTAGAACGCCTTGCAAATATGTGCGTCAGGGGAGACCACTGACTGTACGATGAGTATCATCGGGAATGTTCCACATGCCTACCCTGTTTCATTAGAGCTCTGTTACGTGTTGCTAGGTAACCGAATGTTTCGAAAAATCTACAGTTCAACATGTTTTCCTAATGTATCACTTAACGTATCCCTCCGTACAAGTGAACATCTGTTTCTCAAGCTGCTGTTAGTATTGTTCGTACTTTATAAAATACACTTGATATCATCTTTTGTGATTACCTTCCAATGCACGCCCATGGATACAATCTCAAGTGTCCTTGCAACAACATGTACAATCAGGACAGTTTTGACTGCATGTTTCAAAGCAAAGATTTCCAAAGTATTGAAAGTTGCTCAATTCATGCTCAGGTAGTTATGTTGATTTTTCGTGTAGATGTACATTTTACAGTCTAATCTACATGGTTCGTAGCAAATGGGACAATATACAGTCTCCATTGTGTAAATCATCATATGGTTTGGCACAAATGATGACATAATTTAAGTTTTTTTTAACACAATTTATTTAAGTGAACGTCCCATGTGTTGTATTATTTTGCAATGGTGTTACTTGCTATAAAGAATTTCATAATAAGGTTTCTGGGCCGCCGGTGAAGCTGAAGTGTCACTTCCAAAAATGTCAACGAATGCCATAGTATGTCAGAAGAAAAAGAAATAATATAATGAACATATTCAAAAGTTCACTAATGTTCTGCGTTCAATTTGCATTAAAACAGAAACTGGGCATGCCTTATTGTGCGTTGTCCATATGTTGTTACAATTTGATATTGTCGAATTTTGTTTAGGTTATAATTTCTTCAAATTGGCAGTTCAAAACAAAACAGACATTTACGCAAAAGCAATATTAGTACTATTTTCAAAGTTGGAAAAAGACCATTATATGTGCATTCTTTTCTTTTTTTAATTGAATCCCTAAAACTAGCTTGATTGACCAACAATTATGATATTTGGCTAGAAGAGTGTTTGGCCATCGGTTTGGAACCTTACAGTGAACGGACGTACTGTAAATCAACAGCTTTGTGAAGCAATCGCGATTATGCCTAGTACATGAAAAATACAAGTTTAAATATCACTAATATTGTGCTTGCATGGCGTTCAGGTGTGAACGATTGATACACATTTTCAAAAAGTGCATGTATACTTATGGGAGCGTTGTGATACCAATTCAAACACTCAATTAAATTCAACCTTTACATCGGGTCGAGATTAGATATGGTAGAAAATTCATTTTAATATGCTCATACTATTTTTATATTAAAGTTTTATCATCGACTTGGAAGGCTAATTTAACTACATATTTAAAATAAACCTTTGACTGACAACAATTTTACAACACATTGATCATAACTTAATGATAAATTGTTAACCGAATCATAATTCTAACACTTCTGTATAATAATGAAATCATCGTTGCCACGTCGTTACATTGTTTTGATTGATTTTGATCTTTATTCTAAAATAATTACTTTTATTTCGTATAAAAAAATGCCGTTGAACAACTCAGCGAACATGCCCATATCGGCCCGATGGAGGCTGTATGATGGCAGTATGGATAACATTTCGGCCCGATGACAGCCATATATTGAAGTTACGTGTTGGTCTAAGTTATTATTATGGGGAATAATGCTAGTTCAATCACGTCCTGTAACGGGGATAATGCTTGTTCACTTAAATCCATAACTTCATACCGAAAAATTAACTGGAAGTGAATACATATATTATATACGAATATTGGTCCGACATCGGCCCCGATGTCTTACTTGAGATGTTCACTTCTTTGAATGATATTGGCACGATAAACGACCGACATCACGACACATTCGGATGAAAACAAAATATATTATAAAGTATATCTTATATAATGCGAATGTATCTTAATTAATTGTGAGGGGAATAAACGACATTACAATTTATTTATCTTATATCGTTATTTTGTTTCGTTTGAAATTATAATAGTCATTCAATACTCGGGTTTTCTACTTTGTTTTTCAAAATAACGCACAGGATTAATATCTTTTTTCTTTTTCTTTTTTTCTTATTAAAAAGTGGTTTTATTGTGTCTACGCTGAAAATAACCTGATGTAAGCAATATCATTTTATTTAAGCGTTCGCTAAAATTGCGCGTGCGAAGTTGCTTATCTTTATCTTATTCGTTGCAGTGTGTGTTCTATGTGTTCTACTCTTAAATGACAATTCGTTTTCGTATTGTAGGTCAATAGTCCATCTATAGGGTTTACTTTATATAGATTGTTTTACTGAATGTCATGTTTAAGCGAGATATATCAAAAGCCATGATTTCTCAACATACCTTCATTACCAGCAGGTGCATGAACCAAGAAACAGTTCTGATCGCTTATTTGTAAAACAAATGGGCCTCGCTCTGTGAAAACGGGATTTAATGCATGTGCGTCAAGTGTCGTCACAGATTAGCCTGTGCACTGTGCACAGGTTAACCAGGAACGACACTTTCCGACAAAACTGGATTTTCGCTAAGAAGAGACTTCCTTTACACGAAAAATAACATTTATGCGGAAAGTGTCGCGGACTTCACAGGCTAATCTGGGACGACACTTTACGCACATGCATTAAACCCCGTTTTCACAGATCGAGACTCAAATGTAGTGTATGTAGTGTATGTAGACTCAAATGTAGTGTGTGCCTGTCCTTTCACCTGGTTTAACTTGTTCAATGCGTTCATTATTATGTATATGTGTGTATTTTACTTTAACCAAATGACTTCTGTTAATACGAGAAGCACGGATTGTATAAAAAAAATGAAAATAAATTACCCAAAATGGTTTTTCCACGATTCCTGAGTATTGGAGAAATGGTTGTTAAAAAATATGTCACCATTTGAACCTGTTGATATTCACATGAGATCTAGTTGAGAGTAAGATAATGATTTTTTCATGCGCTTCATCTGATTTGAGTGACACCTATATTGGTAATCGTTGCTGGAATGTTTTGTTGCTTCACTGATTTCATGTAGATCATGCTTGCCTGTTGGAACAGGACCAGTGTGAGGGTCAGAAATGACTGAACCCACTCACACTGCCCTGCTACCATGGTAACACACTGTCATGTCGAATGGCGGAATGAATAGGGAATCTTTGTAATAAAAAAATCATGTTTGACAGGATAAAAAAAGCTGTTGAAATTTGACCTTTTTCCTTGACAACTTGACCTTCACCACCAAGGTAATTGACACATTTGTGAATTACAAGTCTAAATTAACATACTTAAACACTAAATAAAATCACAACAATAAAAAGGTTGAGAATGGGAACAGTGGTCTAGGAATCGCAAGGTCGCAAGATGAGGATCTTAACCAAATCACTGGATTTTTTTTCTGAGCAAAACATTAATCCCATTCTGCTCCTCTCCACCCAGGTTTATACATTTTTTGGGAAAAAAGCCATTGTGCAATGGCTGCATACTGCGCGGAGTGTAAACGGACGACTATTATCCGAGTGATGTGAAAATTGGATGAAGTTTTTTCAAGAAGACCCCTCCAAGTTTGTGGTGGCCGCTGCCCCTGTAGCTGCTGCAGCCCCCGCCGCAGGAAAGAAGGAAGAGTCCGAGGAATCTGAGGACGACAAGGGCTTCGGGCTGTTTGATTAGAAACCTCTTTACCCTGGCGACATGGCCTTCGGGCTGTTTGATAAATCACCTCGTTACCATGACGGCCGTGTGGGCGAGTCGTTGAACATGCTTGATTGGTTCATGTTGATGTCACATGATTTCTTGACCTGAATAAATAAGAACCTATATAATAGACTGTTTGCATTTGCATAATCCCTTCTCCTCTGTTGCCTGGGAAACTCTGAATAAAGCAGTTGAGTAACTGTCATTAGTTTTGTTGATTCTCTTTGTGTTTTAAACCTATAAAGATATGTTTGCCAGTATGTGGATACTGCAATAATTTCATTAAGTGGTTCAAATGATTCCCTGAGGGGTGTTTTTTATACAAACTAACACTGAATTGCCAAAGAGCATAGAAGAACAGATGTGTTTAACATTATATCTCGTATTAAAAACCCGAACCAATTGGATAAGCGTGTATTTACCGTTATAACATTAATGGCCTTTGAAAAATAAATCTGATGCCCTCCCCCCGGTTTGATTCCCAGCCTTACTGTAACCTGTAACATACAAGCGACCTGTGTTT
>VMBQ01001371.1:0-16846 GCA_007657795.1 Dreissena rostriformis
CACGTCTTGCAGTAGTTCGTATTTCTTTGAGTATCTGCGGCATATAATGTGTCTGCTAGTCTGCTAATTAATGCAGGCGTTTAATCTCACACCAATCACAATGTCCGTTTATGATTTTGAAAGAATCCATGCTGGTCGTCCAACGTTGTATGAAGGTTGTCTTTCTCTTAAAGAATCTTCTTGTTACAAAGCTCAACGAGAATAATATTTTTGATTGTTTGATCTTGCGAGTGGTGACCTTTTCAATGTCAACGAACACGTCCTCAAGCTGTTTTCCCCGCTTCACAACACACACTTCTTTAAAAGATTCTCCCTCCTCGTGTACAAAGTTGACGTGGAGGTAGATGTTCGTTAGACGGTCGTTCTGCAAAAACTCCGGCAAGACGCCCTTCTGTTGGATATTAATCCTCAGTGTATTATTTTTGTCCAGTTTATAATTACTGCCGATCCACAAGTTTGTCCTAATGTTCTTTGATGCACAGAGGGATGCGATGTAAGCGTTGTCAATCGCTTCCCTGCGCCGTTGCATTGCAATACACGGCGCGATTTGTAGCCCTTCGCTGTCATCTTTGCCCCATTGTTTTCGTGATATTTTTGCCCGCATTTTTGATATCGTATTTGCAGCGCCCACCATTGATTCATTTGTTTTAAGTTGCATTATGTCTTTTCCCTTCTGAACAACGTCTTTTACGGAGTATTCCATTCTTACAATGAAAACGATTCAACGGAAACTTACTTTTATAAGCCTTAATGCCGCAAATATTAGCGGGTTTGCCTTAGGGTTGGCTCAAGCGTTAGAGGGATAGACTCTCTAAGACAATGACCAATGGCTGCCCGTTGCATCTTTAGCAGTTTGTCAGTTATCGGAGGTGTTAATTATGCTAGAGGGAGGTCGCCCTCCCCAGGCAGTCAGAAGAAAAGCTGGATTGACAATGTGAAAGAATGGACATCGCTTCCCATGGATGAATTACTCTCAGCAGCCAACAACTGACCTAAATGGCAGAGGATTTCTGAATCGTCTTCCCTCATATCCCCCCAACGGCCAGACCGTTCAAGGGAATGATGATGATAATTATGAAATTATAACGTTCACATATTATTAAGAACAAACTTGTTATGTATGTTGGAAATGTATATCAATTTTATTTGAATATGTTGTCTTAACGTGCATTTGTTTCTTCACATAACAAGATTGAGTTAAACAGTGTAAACCGTAAAGTAAAAGTCGGTTTCTTAACTATTGAAATGGCGTACATTTCTGTGCAATCATTGATGCTGCCTGATACTCAATATTTGTTAAGAATATTTGTTTTTTAATATTTAAGTATTTTGCCTTATAGTTTGACAGACATTACTATTATAATGAGAAAGAATTCATCTGAAATCCCAATTTGTAGGATAAAGTATCATTATAGGCGGGAACCTTCCTGTAAACTTATATGCTGCAAGATATAGTTAACTGCTCGCGTTGGAACATTCAATAAATAAATTGTTTAACATTAAGTTTCATTAATTAACATAGAAAATATGGCGCAACACTAGGTACAAAATCATTAACATCCCCCTGAGCCTTTAACACGTTGGCATCAAGTGGAAGAATATTGACGCAGTTTTAGTTTTAGATAAAGCAACAAAGGTTTACTTTGGTTACATCTGTGGAACAGGTATGACAGTGCATACAACATTTCAAAATTTTATATGCACACTTTTTCTGTTTCATCAGTGGAATGAACATAATTAATGATATTCATAACACCTTGATATAAACAAACATCTAACGTCTCAATTAATAACAATGTGACGTTAACTGATTCGCTTATTTAAATATCAATGTCAAATTAAACTTATTGTTAATTTTAATGAACCAATTTGATCATGTAATTACTATGTGATATGAACATAGCTTACCATTTAATCTTATTTTTATTTGAACAAAATTGCTGATAACACTATGTTGTAAAAATAAATACAGGTGATGCACAGTGTAGGCGGTACATTATCATCCACTAATTATGCTATCGATTATGAATAACATACTATTTGAAGACAACGAACCTTTTAAGGTACCGGTCTTAGGAGCGCATACATTGATGATTGTCAATTCAATATCTAGTAGTTTGAGGTTTCTTTATTATCACATACACAAAATTGGGAATTAAATAAGTTGTATACGTGATGAATATACGTATTATTGCATTTATATGCTATTTTTAAGAAAGCTACAATTCGTAAACTCTAAGTAAGTATGGTAGGGAATGACAGCCGGTGACATGGGCTTGAAACCAGTTTAAATATGATTGTTTTATGTACTCCTTTAGTGTGATATGTATAGTCCTGTATGTTAAAAGTTATTTGTCTTATGCCTGAAATAATAGACTAGTGGAGATTAAACATAATTTCCCACCTGATAATTTCTCTGGCGTTTCATTTTTCCTACAGATAACATATGTTTCATAGAAGCCATTGTCACTAATGGCAACAATAAGGAAAACCATCGGCATTCCTTTTGTGTGTAAGAGGGATTTGCCTCAGTCACTTATCTAAACTATATGATTGTTAGTATTAAACATTATTTTACGTTTAGTTAACTGTTTATAGCAATATCCACAACAGAAAGATCGAACAGACAACCATTTTAACTAATGTACTTTAATTGCATTTTGTCCTGTCGGTTTTGTAGTTTTTAAGTAATTGTGCAGAATGTTTGGTAAACAAGTTACATATAATATTTTTTCACATGCTATAGCTTGTTTTCAATGTAAAACAGACATTACTTTTTTTTTTATATTACACATGTGTAATACAAAAGTTTTAAGCGTTTTTATTGGCTACAGAATCAATAACTAACCAATCGCATGGCTTTATTTTGGTGAAATGACGTCGTCAACATGAAATGACGTCACGATAGTAAACAACTTTGTTTGGTCAATTAAGATGTATTTTTTAAAGTTTAAAAGCATGTGATAAAAAAAGATCTGACACTCGTTGTCATATCATACCATATTTTATTAAACTCGTCCAGGAAATTCGTTAGTTAGCGAGCCTTTAACAAAATTCCTGAACTCGTTTAATAAAATATGGTATGATATGACAACTCATGTTATATCCTTTATTTATATACATTCTCCTTATTAGTTGGTTTGGATGTTGGAAGCACCCTATTGTTGAATTTGATGAATATTAAATCGCGGACATATATGTGCGATATTTCAAACACAGTTAGAGGTTTGAACACACATTCCACTATCAATAATTATAGAGAAAAATAATCGTATTCATCAATTAAGTATTTGTTTATCGTTTATCTTGATACTTCGTTTTCACGAAACTACTAGCGGAATCTCCAATACATACAATGTATTTCGTACAAAAGTTAAACAAGACTCGTAACCGATGGAAAAGCCGACACTTGCATTATGTTTTCTCCATTCAATACTCCGTGTCGTGTTTGTATTAAACGTTCTGCTTTAAAGTGATATAATTAATGTAACTGGTTATCCTGGAATCTATATTGACTTACAACTTTGGGGATTCTTAATTATGACACATTTACATTTGCATTATAGAACCTTGAGACTTTTGAGTGTTGTATCCGTTTTTGCAATAGGTCAACCTGCGTCCGATGCCTAATTAAGATTTTATCATGAATGTTTCGTAACAAGAATACACTTTTGATATAATCCTATGCAATTCAACAGTCTTCAAAATGATATCTTTTTGTGTTTGTATTGTATGTATTTCGTTAGCTACTTAGGCAGGTATGCAACGTGTGTCAGTTTATGGACACATAAGACACTAGTGATTCTATTTTCTTAATACCAAACACGTATGTCGAGTATTTATGCGTTGTGTAAGCTTGTTGACTATGGTGACTACAATCACTCATTCTTAGACAAAACCGATAAAATTATCGATGACAGAACATGATAATTAATAAGTCATGCCTAATAACACACGTGTACCTCTTCTGGTGACTTAATATACATTGCAATTTATTGAAAGTCGTTTTTAAACATTCACTCGTGAAACGAACAAACAGCGTCTGTCACTTTAAATTAGGCATAATTGTTGTTTTCGTGCATTCATTTGTGATGACTTATTCGGTAACACGCTTGTGAATAAAAGTACTGCAATTATTAAATCTTTACATTTTCTAAAGCCAAATATACTCTTAAACGTAATTATTTACTCAAAATGTTCCATTCTGCAAATTGCTTGTTGATAAACCCTTTTATATTGTCAGCAGTAAACTGAAAATAGTCGTCAGTATAATAAGGCGTATCAACAAATATTGATAGAAATGTATATACATGTCTCCTATAAAAAAATATTAGGAATTCGACGAATAACAAATAATTTTATATTTATAGCAGTTTCTAAGAGTGTACTTTACCTCAATATTAAACTATTTTTAAGTAAAGTACTTTTATTTATGAAGAACATAAGTCATATATTTATGATAAACAACATATTAACATGTTTATAAAGATGATTATTTTAGTGATTCTTATGTGGCTTTCAATATTAAACACATTGAAACAACCAGCGCAGTAAATATTAAGGATTAACTGCTCTAATGTACACACAAAATATACCGAGGTAGTAGTGAAAGTTTGTAACATAAATAGATTTTTAAAACAATCACAATAGTTAGTCGATGAAGAGAAAAATACAAATAGAGCTTATAGATGTTACATCTCTCCTTGCGCACACTTCTAGTATCGCAAACAGTAATACTTCATTGCTTACATTTTACATGCCTATCGTTCAGTTTTATATTATGATGACAACACATTTTATACATTCCCTTTGTGACATTTATCACGTTCATTTTAAATAACCTTGACGGATGGTCTTCGTTTTTAATTGCAAAGTATACAAACATACGTAAGATAAACAAATATAATCATCATGAGAAAATAGAACGAACAGTTGTTCCTGTTTGAATTCTACAGTTCCTGTATGGAATCTAAGCATTGTAATAAGCTGAAAACAGTGCCTGTATAACATGTTTATATGATCTTTAGAGCTTTTAAATTGGTCAGTCGAACTTTTTATTATGAGAATGACGATTTATTGCGTATTTTAATTTCCAGAAATACAACACACGAACACAGTCGCATGTGTTAAATATTACCCTTACGGACGCCTTTCAGACACGCCGAGAAGGATTTCAACATAAACAAATTTTAATTTATAGTGAGTATTAAGTCGATAAATAGAGGATTTTCGTTCATGTCAGTGTAAGATCGTTTGTTATTTCTGTGATCACGAGTGAAATAACAAACGATCTTACACTGACAAGAACATATTTTCATTTTCTTTATCCCCCTTTTTCAAGAAAATAATTAACAGCTGTTTCCCTTTCGCTGAAAAGTTACCCTTTCTCCCGTGGCGTACCTCAATGCATTGAACTAACGTCATTTTGTTAACGAAATGACGTCATTTCGCTAACAAAATGACGTCATTTCGTCAACAAAATTTGTTATTTTCACCGTTGAAAAAAACAATTTGTTTATTTTCGCTGCTGTTATTTCACTGCAGAAATGTCATATTTTATCATTAGGTATAAAAGAAATACTATACTTATCCCATACCTAAATTATTTAATGCAATTCAGCATATATCGTACAACAAAAAGGTAACTGTATGAAATCTCTTAATTAAGAACATAATACAATTACATTGCCAAATTAATGACAATGTTCTAAATCTAGGTACATACATCATTTATATATGTTAACAAGAGATGTGTTTGTCAGAAACACAATGCCCCCTATTGCGCCGCTTTGAAATAAAATTTCAATATATCATTTGGCAGGTTTAGAAATTATCTCATGCATGCCAAATATCAAGTTGCTATCTTCAATATTGCAAAAGTTATGGCCAACGTTAAAGTTTTCGGACGGTAGTACAGACAGACTGACGGACAGTTCAACTGCTATATGCCACCCTACCGGGGGCATAAAAACAAAAAAATGGAAACGGTATTAATATATGTATACATTAATCTTTTCAAATAAATTAAAATAGCAAAAAGGTAGATTGCCGTTGATTCTTTTAAAACCAGATTGGATAAAACTTATGAATCAACACAGTTTGTATTACGTTACAATCGGGAGAAAATGATAATTTTATGTTGAATGCAAACTGCGATTATAAGTAACCAAACTATAATGTCGATGAAGGGATTCCTGTCAGCGACTCAGAGTACAGATATATATATATATATAGTTGCCAGTTTGTCCTTCCTTCCGTCACACTTCCGTCACACTACACTTTTTTTTTACAGTTTCTCATAGCGCCTTCAATATTTTACCGATCTCTTACACATTTGGCATGTAGGTACCTTGCATGGAAATCTACTTTTGATGAGCTTTGAGGTCACTTGGGTCCAAGTCAAGGTCACCGAGGCTAATAATAGATTTTCTCAAGGTCACACTTTTTTCCCACACAATTAACTCATTTATCGACAAAGCATCATCGAGGAGCATCCATCAGTTTTGCTGATCTCAATGTTTACAATTTATAGTTACTGCTGCTATTTCCTTTTTGATGTTTTTTGAAGGATACGATAAAGGCGTGTTCAAACCTTTCCTGCCTTCATTTGCCGTATAAACATGTTTCATCCACGGAATCCGGATAATCATTCTTCATTTACACTATAAATAAAGTATTATACATCGACCTCATTTTAGTAGATTTATTACAATAAAAGAATGTCGACACACGTTTTTTGTTATCTACAACAACCACACTGTGTAACAAGTCTGACAAAATACCGAACATTCTGATTTTGTATACGAAGTACGCATTTTATGCAGTTTCATAGCCAAGACACATTTACTTTCATTTACAGTAAAAAATACAAACTCTTATCAGTTTGATGACAACGTGACATGGATAATTGTTCTCATTAATACCAAATGAAATACGGAATGAGAAGATTGGCGTATGTAATCATTAATCGAAATGTAAAATGATCAAAACAATCACCATTTGATTTGAATTTAAATGCTTACTACAGAAACATGTGGAACTATACTCACGTGCAGCACCTTATTGACAAAAACATCGATATTGGACACACACGTATGATTAAAACTTGACGAAGATTGTGTATAAATATACGACTTGTTAAAGAAGAACCTCCCTTGATAATTAGAAATTAACAAGTCGTATGGAAAGTGTTTGCACATGTTTTGTATTATATGAGTCAATGCTACCAGACCACATCTAGTGTTGAAAGTTTGGCTATTGCTACATGTATAAGGAACACTGATGGTTTATGTTTTAACTTTATTTTACGAAATATTTAACGAAATTTCCGTTAATTTTGAGCGTAATAGAGGCTTTAAACAATATATAGATATAACAACTAGCACAATAAACATTAAGGATTTAATGCTCCAATATATACATACAATTTACCGAGGTAGAAGTGAAAGTTTGAAACATAAATAGATTTGCAAAACAATCACGATAATATCTGGCCGAAGAGAAAATACTGATGGAGCTGATAGATAATACTTTTCTCCTTGTACAAACTCAGAGGGGGTAATCACGCGACAAACAAGATGGCGAGCTCCATGTCACGTCATTACCCCCTCTGAAACTTCTAGAATCACAAATCTAGCTGACTTAGCGACACTATGTCTGTACAACTATATTGCTTACATTTTACAAGCCTATCATTAGATTTATGATATGATGACAACACATATAATAAATTCCATTTGTGACATTTAACAATTTACCTTAAAAATGAATTGATTAATAACCTTCGTTTTTAAACCATTTAACTCTAGTGCAATAGTACACGCACGTAAGTATAACTCGAAAACGTAATTAGCATGAGACAATTAAACGTACAACTGTCTCGTGTGAATCCCGAAGTTGTTTGGGATCTTAGCATTGGGAATAGGTAAAACCAATGTCTTTATAATATAATGAGATTTAAAGCTTTTGGTTGGTCTTAAAAAACAATATGATGTTAAATGAAATGAATTCATGCTTTGATAATGCGTAACCACATTATTTTGGAGGCAAAACGATTGTTGTCCGTGACTCGGAACACAGTTTAAATGTATACAATTAATATATTTAAATCATCAGTATAATACAAATAATACACATATATCGCGCATGAAGATCATATGCATAGGCATGTTTCAAAAACATGTACCGGTATTTCAAAAATGATCTACGCTATAACATCAATGCAACAAGAGGTTTGATGTATGCTGGAGTATCTTGTTAAACAATGTATGAATATAATAGAAATAACCGGGAACAATGACCAAATTAACAAATTACTAGTCTGATTGTTCAGACGATACTTTGATATTATTCAATTTTTAATGTGTAATAATGCACACCTACAATTTTGCATTACACGACATGAAAACATGACTTAATTTAAATATATTTTAACAACATATTTCGACAGAAGAAATGAAATTACAACATATTTTTTACTATAATTCACTTTTTGATATTATATATGTAAAATAAACACATTTGCATGATGAAATAACATTATTAACAAATGATTGCTACATTCATATTCATACATTTAATAAGATAAACTTTCTAGGTATACACAAATATAATCAAACAAGAATGTAAACAGATAACAGACTATCGGCTTACTCACATGCATCTATATTATTTTTTTTTACAAGATCTAAATCAACAATGCAAAATATTTATGGTGAATGTGCACGGCATACAAGCTTTTGATGATCAACATTAATCACGCACGACATATTTTATATCACTGTTTATTAGATTTATACAAATATCACGTGGTGTGTGTAATGTAATGTCCCAATATAGGTAAAAATTGTATGCTTCTAAAAAAAACACTGAACGGATTGCAGTAAATGTAGAGGCGTAATGGTTGTTTATTAACAGATATTAGATATATATATTCAAGTCTATAGATAAACAATGTCAACGGTCCATTATCATCTAAGGATCCAACATTTCACAAAATAAGTATAAACTAAAATCACAAAAATTGTAAATTTCATGGACCTCTTTATCTGAAACAATGCCTCCTGTCCGTTCAAAGAACTGGGACAAGATCGGTCTTCGCGCTGGCTATGTACAGTGGAGCATTTACATTTGTAGGAGCCCACGGTGTTCTCGCAAACTTGGTCGCTGTGGCAATTGTGGCCGTCTTTACCACCGGTTTCTTAACATTTTTTTTTATATCTGAAAAGGATTCATAAACCTTTAGCATATGCCGATTTCAAAATTGAGTTTATTTTTTTCCGATATTATGTATTACAATGGCGCATTTGCTTTCTGTAACATGTTTGGTAAAGCATTAACATTCCAAGTTTGTGTTTTAATTGATGTTGACCCGAAACATTCTGGAGCGTTTACGCATGATTGTATTTTGTCTACATTGCCGGAAACACATGCGTATTATTGTGTAGATATATTTTGTCTACAATACATGATAATAACTTCAATGCAGTGTGCACGTTGTAATAAAACTTAGCAGGATTAAATACGTCTTTTTCATAAGCAGGTCGGAAACTTCGTCGCATTAACACGAATCAATGTACTAATAGAGGTGTGACACCACTGATTTTGTCTAACCTCTAAGTCCAGCCACATAACTGAACTCTATTGTTTTGCAAAATGTGCAAACACTAAGATAAGGTTCTCGGAAGAAAGGAATTTCCAAATAATCAACATATTGGAAAAAATATTATAAAAAATGTATTTTATCAATATTATAAATATGTATATCTATGTATTAGTTTATTGTCAATCAACTTAACGGAATAATGTAAACTTTGATTATATAGGTAGTGACACATGTTGACAAAATGGCGAGTTACTAGTTTGTATGACGTGAACTGCTCACCTTCACAAACGGTTCCGTTCCCATAGAAACCCCTTCGGCACTGACAGGTTGACCGTGTAGCCAAATTTATGTACGTTGCATTCGGGTGACAGTTGTGACCAGCAGAACAAAAATTCGTTCCTAAAGCATACCATTATATATGCTTATATTATTCATTATTACATTCATACACTTAAAAGACTCGTATAACACGCTTACAAAAGCCATTTTTGAATTCCGTTTATCGGAAAATATCCTCATAAGGCAAATTGATGATATGCGTTGACAGCCATGAGGCAAGTGTCACGTTAATCTCTGGAGAATTTGAGAATAAACACCTTGTGCAAAATGCGAAAAGAAATAAAAAAGACTTATTAATACCTCAACCTGAGGACTGACTAATGCAGAATGTTTTTTTTTACGTTTATGCATAGTTCAACGTATAAGTACACTCAAAGAATGAATGGAAGACACAAAGCCTCAAATTAGAATATTTAAGAGTTTATCGCTGATAACAACATTCAAAACTAAAATTCAATGATGCATCCCTAATTTTTGCCAACAAGTATCGTCACAATCCTGCTCAGTTCGTGCAGTGGTGATAGTGTAAATAAAAAGTTAAACAATTTCAAGCAATGTTATCAGTGAAATTATTATATACTAAATCAATTTATGTGAATTGTTTAGTTATGATTTCAAATTATTTATAAATTACTTTACCCTACTTATTTATTTTGTATACGAACAACGTTTGTTCGAATTCGCGATCTTTTCCAGATTTGTGTTCCAGGCCCCTCCATGTTTTATGCATGACTTTGTTTTACTATGCCTCATGATTACCAATACTGTTGGTCACTAAGTTTTTTGTAAAATATATTATGTTTACGATGGAAATAAAAAATGGAATTACACAAATAGTTGTGAGAAACTTGACACGTCAACACGATGTAAAGGACAACCAGGTCAACAATAATCCACGAAGTCTGCATGTTTGTCCAATGATATTAACTGTTATGTCATACAAACCTCTGTATATTGGACAACACTGCCCCTGCACGTACATGACGTCATCTCCAGAGCACCCGAGCTGTGGGCAAGACGTAAGGGGATCCTGCCTGTCACACTGCATCACACCGTCCTGAAATTTAAGAACAAGGAACTCCAGAATATCGATAAGATGGAATGCCTTGTTAACAAGACTAGACAAGACAAAAGTTTATTTGTAAATAAAGGCCACCGGCCCAAAATACAGAACATATAAGTAACAACATATTATCTTTGAGTTGTGATACATCACTTTTGAACATCAATTTTGATCTACATCATCCGCTGGGTCTTTTTTTTATTTATTTGAGGTACGTGAGTAGATAAATGAACGTAAGCACAATGTTATGTATTCATGGTAATAATTACATTGACCGAGTGACCTAGTTTTCGGAAAATTAAGTAAAAATTGGAAATAGTAAGCACCGTTATCTAAAATTTGCGTTTCCTTTGGTGTGTTAAACAATGCGCATCTGATTGATTAAGTACATTTCTCGTTTTGACCATGACGTTTAGTTGTATAATCACTCTACTTAAATAAGCGACAGTAACACGTGGTTTATGTACTTGTATAATGACCATAGCATTGGATTGAAGATACAAATAATTAAGTAAAACAATAAGGTATCTTCATTAAGAACCGGTTGTATTGTAAGGAAACACAAACACAGTTGTTCGTGTTTATTTAACATTAGTTGTCAAGTTATTTGTAATTTGGATTTGAGACTTGCTCGTTTAAAATTATGAAAATTGCACGATTTTACCGAGGCACGCTTAATGCAAACAAATCTAGACCACCGTGGCTTAGATGATATGGTGTATGCCAAGCAACAGGGAGGTCACGGGTTCGATCATCACGATGGAAGCGTTCTTTAGATATACCACAAAGACACCCAGACAAAGGTCTCAAAAAAATCAAAATAAATAGGTTTTAACTAAAACATCTGTGTATAAAGATTTTGTTTATGTATTATCTGACCACGCCTCGTCATTGAAATGATGAACGAAAACAAAAACCCAACAACACTCTAGAGTCGTTGGAATACATAACAGCTTCAAACGAACTTACATCGCAAACGCACGTGTGGCATGGTCTCGGACTCATCTTCTCGCCATGCTTATAAAACTCGCCATGATAATAACACTGTTCTGAAAAAAAGGACTGCTACCTTGAAAATTGTGTTTACAAAAAAAGTCACAATAACTAGTATTAACGGCTTTCTAGAGATTTTATTCATCAAATATTGTTTAATTGTTTGTTTTTGTATACTATTCAAATTAGCTTGTAACTACAGCATACTAAAGTTGTTTATCAAATATTGATTACCCAATGCTATGAAAAACTCACGTGTGACAACCTTTGATTCTTATTTGTGACCACATGACAATGACGGATTTATTGATTATTATCTTAAACACAGCATGATAACGTCCTTTGTTTTGGTATTTACAATAAAGAAGCATGTTTAACAAGTATTAAGCCAACCAGATTGAAGTGCTGAATATAAGTTTGATCCATCTTCAATTCGAAGCAAAAAACAAAACAGCCTTTGCAAATAATTCCTCAGTCTGCCTAGACCATTTTTTGATCATAGACACAGTGTTTGCGTCTTAAAAAGTGAAATATATTGCTCCCACTATTGTGTTTTTTAGGGCCGATATAATTAAACTTACTTTGTTTTGTAAAGCAAGTCGGACAGCATTCGCCAGGCTCTATAGTGGAAGGCACGCAGTCGAGCGCAGGACACTGCGTCTGCCTACACTCAATGCTCCCATTCTTAAAAAAGAGAAAACATAAATTATATTACATTTCTATAAATAGAGACATAGAGAGGTACTATAAAGCGGCGTTTGATATAAGGGAAGCAATCAAGTGGTTTTAATTGGCTGTGTGTGGTAAGTGTGACATATGCGTGGATCATATCTGTTTTCTATTACACCATTAATATTTTGTTACAAAGAACCTCTGCTTTACTTCTCAGATAGTTGAATCGTCAAGTAGACTTTATTTCGTTCCAGACTTCATAGATCTTTAAAGTAAAACAAAATCATTCCAACGAAATGGCGATTGTTTCTATTTTTAGAATGAGCTTATATCAGCCAGGTTCATGGTTGAAAATTTCGAATCAGTCTTCAGGGTGCATCTTTAATTATTACAATAGTGTTATGGTTTATAACACATGTTTAGTGTTATAAATGCGGAGATAAATTCTCAAAAAACCAAAGACATAGACACATTTCGTACATCTTGCTACATGATGAGCAATTGATTGAACAACATGAAATTGCTATTTGTAATTCAAACGAAGCTACGAACTTAATCATATATTAGAAATATTTATTCAATTTATTTGTTAGTCTACAACTAACTGATAATGATAGTTAATAAATACAATATTATGATTATAATATATTTTTTTTTCAAAATGTCAACTGAAGGTTTAACTGTTCCGTGGTTTAATGTATTCAAAGAAAATTATTCATATTTATTGCTTCAACATGTAAATCATGAGCAAAGTTCTTTAATAATTAATAAGCCGATTAAACATCTGTGTAATGTTATACACATCAGAAGAAGTAGCAATAATTCAACAGTCCTAGCAGACTTGTTGTCCGAAATCTCTCCACCATGAATGCGCTGTTTAAAAAGTACGGATGAGAACATCAGGAGTGACGTAGGCATAACTCTAATTCGCGAAATGTGCTTTTGATGATGCATATAAGAGTAATCCAAACAAAAGCGTCAACACAAATTACGATGGGTGTCTGAATGTATAAAAGATAATATATATGTATGATATTGTATTATTTCCATCTGGTCTTGAATCCGCGTATGAAAGCTTTCACAGAGTGATACCGTTTCAGTGAGTGATCAAAGGTCATTTAGTCATATGGTATATCGTTTTAAATTGTTTAACGGGTTATTCTTGCTAGCAGTGCACAACTCTGCGTTCGTTTAGTCTTAAACGTATGCACATAGTCGACGTTCCGAGACACATAGCCCCATTTTTTAAATGTTATATAAACTCCCCTAACAACCACCTAGCAGACATAACCACGACTGGAAAGAAGTTCAAAGGATTGTTATGTAAACTCCGAATGCCGGGCGCGGTATTTTTGGAACGGATCTCTCTAATCGTTACACCAGGCCAAACATGAACTATCTGCCTGTCTGCTATTGCATTTTCTTCTCCGAGAGTGCTTGGGAGGTCGCAAAAATAGAGACTTTTGCCCTCCAGGATTATGCAAGACCACTTTCACTTAAAATTATTTGAATAAGATGTCTTTTAAATGTTTGTGTTTGACACAAAGTAAAAATAAAACAATAACATAAATTAAATTAAATAAACATGTATTAATGTATTTGAATAAACATTATTTCTACACACAATAGCAAATATTTTTGGTCACACTTGGAAATGTATAAAACCAGGGCGATATCAGAATAGTTATGGTCTAAACATATTTATTAGCAACATGTAAACGTTGTGTGTATGGATTAACAACATTTATATCAATCTGCATTTCTGATTTCCGACGTTTAACGTTTTTTTTTAGAAATCATAATTAATGATTATAGACTGAAAGATGTGTGTCTATCAAGGGCAGTTTGAGTCAGATCATCGTCTAATACATACGTAGATTAACTAACTTAAACTGCAATCTTAAAGGATCGAAGCTGAGGAAGATCGAAGTTGATCTAGACTAACTGAGATAATTTTGCAGCAATACGATTGCGCCAATTTTCTAATTTTAGGGAATTCAAACGTACAACAATTATATACAACCAATAACTGTTGCATAAATATAAAGATTACAATTTCATTTTTTTTATAATAACGTTATGAGTAAAAAAAACAACAGCATTTGAACTGAATGTAACAATAAAACATGTTACACATTGCGAATCATGGACAGACTGTTGCTATCATTTCAATCATGAAATACCTTTTTAGCCTACATAGGCGCTCTAAAAATGTCAATTACTTTGCTCCAATTCACCGCGCCTTTGTAGATAAAAACGTACAAATGCCAATTAAGCTTGCGCCCGGCTTCCTTAAGGATAAGTTAAACAAAGATAAAATTATATTAATTGAATTACGGTGCATTCTATTTGAATTGCGGTTTTATTTTAATCATTTATAATTGTGCCATATATCAACTTCTTAATAACATGATGTATAATGTTCAACACATTTCCAAAAAATAAAATAAACAGATATGTTTTTAGCGTGGTCTTTTAATATAGGGTCCGAGACGTTTCTTAGTGGCGATCGCACAATCCGGGTCCGGAAGTCAAGTAACTTATAATTTGGCCATCATGCATTTTGCATGGTAAACTGACATCAGCATATTTAAGTATTTATTTGAATGCTGTTTGTCTTTTTTAGTGAAACTTCTGGTTTATCATCGCAATGCCAGTATGATGTAGATAAATGTATATACGGATGCACCAAACATTCGTTTCGGCTGCTTGACCTATATTTAAACGAGTTCATTACATTCTGCTCTCTCACACTTTTTACCCAAAACACACAAATCGTACCGGGTCCTTTTGAAATCATATTGGTTGCTGGTTGCTATGACCACCACATTTCTCCATGCAACGGCACTGCTCCAGACCGGATATGCGATCTTCGCACCTAAAAGCATATACATGTATGCACAGAAAATGATCGGCTTCTTCATAATGCGCTTTCACTCTATCAAACAGATGATAATACTTTGTTTCCAGATACAACAGAACCTGGAAGCCAGAAAATTGTTATTTTAGACCTGCTAGACTTATAACAATAATAAGTTTTAGTTAGAACTTTAATTGCAACACGCGAAAACGACTTACCATTGTATGGAGAACTTGGAATTGGGAATACAGGACGCTACTCTGGTTTGGAGAAATCTGTAATTCTTCACAGGATGGGCACGCTGTTATTATAAAATCAAATAAATTCAACATTAAACAAAAAATCATTTAATAATATCATGACCCAATGTAATATCAGTCGGGGATCTTGCCCGATTGGAGAAGTTGGGGAATCCCCTTTTGACTTGCCCAATCGGGAAATATTGATTGGAAAATTGCCCGATCAGGCAAGAAAACAACCATTTTTCATATACCTTGGCAAAATGTGTCCGGGCATCACACAACTCATCCAAGGAACAAATTAAATAACTAAATCCAATCTTAAGACAATTATCTTAAATTTGACCATCACGTTTTTTTTTAAATGGCGTTGTTCGTCAGATATTCAATCCCAAAGTTGAGTAACTTTTAGCATTTATCAACATTTTCTGCACTTGCCTGTTTTGAATACAAACTTGCCAGAAGGAGCACGTCGTCGAGGTTACATAATTTAATCACTTGCCCGTTTTGAATTTGAATTTCCTGAACAAGCAATAGAATGCGCTCTGTTTTCCATGTGGATTGGTGTATAGTATTCAGACATGACAGAAAACATCCAAGAATCACATTGAACAAATGAATTCAATCTTAAAAAAAAAAATCTAACATTTCATCGTCCCGATATTCTTAAAGGGCCGTTGTTTTTCTGATTTTCAAACTCAAAGTTGAACGATTTAAATATGTATTAACATTTTGTGCACTTGTCCGTTTTGGAATAAAACTTGCCCAAAGGAGCAAGCTGCCCAAAATACACTCTTATACATATATCGTATTACTTTCCTGTTTTGAAAATTACTTTCCTGAACGAGCAAGTTTGTGAGAATATGGCAGAAATCATGGAACATCAAGTGAACAGACAAGGTAAGATTTTCTGGTATTTATTATTCATCTGTTATACAATTATAGCTCAGGGTGTAGTAAACTTGTAGTTCGGTGTGTCTTGCGTGCCATCATACTTTGAGTTGATCATGGGGTTGTCCTTTCACCATCATACTCGACCTGAAATTCAGTGACAAAATACTGTTTATAAATTGTTG
>VMBQ01001371.1:18466-185428 GCA_007657795.1 Dreissena rostriformis
ATATTTAAATCGTTCAACTTTGAGTTTGAAAATCAGAAAAACAACGGCGCTTTAAGAAAATCGGGACGATGAAATGTTAGATAATTTTTTTAAGATTGAATTCATTTGTTCAATGTGATTCTTGGATGTTTTCTGTCATGCCTGAACACTATACACCAATCCACATGGAAAACAGAGCGCATTCTATTGCTTGTTCAGGAAATTCAAATTCAAAACGGGCATGTGATTAAATAATGTAAGCTCGACGACTTGCTCCTTCTGGCAAGTTTGCGTTCAAAACAGGCAAGTGCAGAAAATGTTGATAGATGCTATAAGTTGCTCAACTTTGGGATTGAATATCTGACGAACAACGCCATTTAAAAAAAAACGTGACGGTCAAATTTAAGATAATTGTCTTAAGATTGGATTTAGTTATTTAATTTGTTCCTTGGATGAGTTGTGTGATGCCCGGACACATTTTGCCAAGGTATATGAAAAATGGTTGTTTTCTTACCTGATCGGGCAATTTTTCAATCAATATTTCCCGATCGGGCAAGTCAAAAGGGGATTCCCCAACTTTCCCAATCGGGCAAGATCCCCGACTGAATATAGCGAACCAAATACTTTGTAACAAAAGTGAAAGCCATGTCGGTCAATCCAGCTCATGTGTAATAACTTAGGAAGTAATGCTTTCTTTACTGTTCGGAGGTTTGCAAGAACAATTTATAAAATGTGCAAAATAAATTCATAATTCATATGTCTTTTACATAAATGATAACATTTGAAACATAAGAGTTAACATTAGGCTGTTGGTCAAACCAGTTTAGCCACCAGCAAATGCTATGATTTCTACAGACCGTTCAAAGGCTGATAATTCATTCGTGTTTGTGTTATGTACCATCGTCCTTTGCGTCTAATTGTATAGCAATCGGTCACTTGTCGAGAATCTCAAGGTGATGATTTAATGATTTCCTGCTAATGCAATTGAAAATTTATTTTATATATATATTTATTGGGACCGTAAACTCACCGTTTTTGTACAGTAATATACATACATCGAAGAGACAACGGTGGACGTCTGCAACTGGCTTTAGACCCGCCCGTGTTTGTGAAGATTTTTTATTCGCTAATTGCAATCTGAAACGAAAGCAGGTATATATGAACTTTTGTACTTTATTTATTATTTCAAACAATTATTCGTGTGCATGCATGTAATATACCTTGCTTTCACGTTCAGATTGTCCACGAGATACTATATACATAGATTGTTTGTAAACAAAATCAAGTTTTAAACACGAGCACATTAACGGATGCACCCAAAGAAGAATTAATTTTAGTTGGTTATTTGATTTAATATGAAATAAACGTAAAAGGGTAGTAAATCAAATGATCATTTTTGACTGGATTTCTGTGAAAAGGAATAACATTTCGTTAGCTAGAAATAAAAAACAATTCCAATCGCAGTGAATCTAGTTTATCAGATAGACGATTTTGTGTGTATGCTTTTGTGTAATGGTCAACATAATTGAAGTGTATTCTTTTTAACACTTAGTAAGTTTAAGTGAAGAAAGGTTGACGTATTGAGCATTATGAGGGGTTGAAGCTTACAAATTGTACTAGGTGAACATTTAAAACAAAACGTGCGTTTAATCTACTCATCACATGTCTATACCAATCAACGACTGCGTTGTGTTTTTGTGAGCATCAGCATTTATTGAAAAATTCCACAATCGCATCTCTGCAAACAAACGATTGCAAGAATATACAAACATTTCAACCCGATGATTTAAAATTAGCCAGGTAATACCAGGAAGCGCACAGCAGCTTGAGATAAAAATACTTGCAAAATGGAGCAGAAATTGGGAATCAATAACAAAAAGCTGATTCATGGTTTTGCACTACAGCAAAGTTATTTAAGGTCTACTGCATAGACCCAGTGAACTCGAGCCCTTAATAAGATTTGCATTCAACATATTGTTGCATAATGAGACATAAGCTTTCAGAAAGGTGAGGAATGCTGTAATTACCATTTCTCAACAAAACCTTTTCTTCAAGAATGAATTGAGAAAGGTGCACCTGTCAAAGGTTAAATTATTAGCTCACCAACAGTTTCTGAAAATGCCGTTAATGTCAATTTTTTAAACGTAAATCGTTTGTCATTCACTTGAACTTCTCCTTCAAGTCAGAACAAATATGATTGAACAAGATTTCACAACCGAAAGCTTATAGTTCATTTTCACTCTAATTAAAGAACATGAAAGTTCCATTTGGTTACCTTATCGATTCACTAAACAGCAGTAAATTGCAAGCGTGCAAGCCTGTGTCTGTGATAATAACAATGTAAGAATGTAAGCCAATTTTTAGAAGTTGCAGAGTAGGTCCTGTTGTTGTATGCTCTATTACGTGCATTACAAACTTTATGATTTTATAAAATGCATCCTTGTGTTGTAAAAAACAAACACATCAATACTTTCTTGTTTTCTACGTAAATGACAACAGTAGCATTTAGTCTGGTATAATTTGACGGTGATATGTAAATTTAATTGCATTACGTAATTGTTACATTTCACCTCTAAACTATTTGTTTTGAGTGAATAATTACAGATAAGTAGAAACTAATATTTATATTGGGTTTGTATTGTTTTGCTCAATATTTTATAAAACTGGGCGTCATTAAAGAGGGCTATTATTAAGCAACGTTTAAATTTGATATTTAATCTGTCACTCTAATATTAAGATTACTGTTTATTATTGCATTGCTGTACTTTTCCTTCTTGAGTCGGTTACAATTGCTATCTAGCAAATTCATTTTTATAAAAAAAATCGTTTACAGTTGCTACTTTAATATACACATACGAAATAGAAAACATACCAAAAAATGTTGCCTTTGTGCAATTTCTCAGTCAAATTACTGTTTAGGAATAAAGGAATACGACCAAACACGCGCAGGCATAACATATTTTTGCAATAAAAAAAGATCTCCGATATCCACTACTTTTATTATGTTGCCCTAATTGTATACCTTGAATACTCGGGTTTCAATAAAGAGTTGTTCTGTACTGTTCTGCTTCGCACACACATTACATATTTAATATGTATGAGTCATTCCTTTGTTCGAATACATTTTGATAATTAAACTGGCATTGTACCATGCATGAATGAAGGAAGGTCTACGCCTTATGAAGGTATGTAAATATGAAAAGACCCTGACGAATTATTTTTAACCTTGTTATAAATTGTGGTAACTTAACTGACCTTTACCATGAACGAATGAAGGCAGGTCTACAATTTTATGAATTTATGTAAGTATGGAAAGTCCCTGACAAATTATTGATATATTTTTTTTTAAATAAACTTTGATAATTAAACTGACCTTTAACCATGCACGAATGAAGGAAGGTCTCCGCTTATATGAATTTATGTAAGTATGGAAAAACCCTGACAAATTATTGATAACTTTTTTTATAAATTGTGATAATTAAACTGCCTTAGAACCATGCACGCATGAAGGAAGATCTTTGCTTATATGAATTTATTTAAGAATGGAAAGACCCTGACAAATTATTGATAACTATTTTCATAAATTGTGATAATTAAACTGACCTAGAACCATACACAAATGAAGGAAGGTCTTCGTTAAAATGAATTCATGTAAGTATGTTTAGACCATGAGAAATTATTGATAACTTTCTTTCACACGTAAGTTCGAGTTGGCGTTTTATTTCGTGGTATATTACAAACACGACATAAACTGGACCACAATTCATAGCATTTTGCTTTAAAGGCGAAATAATATCAACCGAACACACTTAAATTGGCGGTTATATGTATTGCTTCTAGTACTTTAATTGTGAAATATAAAACATTTGGCCAGTGAATTTAATACGTACACCTTAAAACCCGAATGACAATTCAAGATGCAACTTTCTATTTTATAAGTTCACAACCCTAACTGCATGTGGATTCAGGTCTACCTTTTGTATGGAACTCTACATTACTTTAAAACAATTTGTTCGAATTTCCTTAAGCAAAAATATTTCACATTAACTTAAGAGTTGTATGTAAGACGTCAAAATATATATAAACAACTTACAAATTATGACCTTATTAACCCGTGTAACTAGTGTAGGAGAAAACAACATGCCAATTAAGCAAATATTAGCATTAGACAATGTTCACAGTTTACACATTACACGGGTCAATATGGCGGACTTAACATACGATTTGAAAATCTAAATTGCTTCAAATATCCATTAAATGCATAACGCACGTTTAATGTCGATTTGAGTGCTTCATTCGTAAATTAATGTTCATACTTTGTTTTAAAGAATCGTTAAGTGGAAAAATAGTGGTAAATATGAATTAACAGCTTGAAAAGCTTCCGATATTAATTCATTTGGGAACGATGCTACAGGAAAATACCACTTACCATTATGAGGTATGTGTATACCGACCTCACATATATAGGAGTAGGTTTGGGGATGCGTGAAACCCAGAAATTGGGATTTCAAAGAGATACGTCCGGTAAATATACCTCTGAGGTCAAACAATATTGCCATTTGAAAATAAATACTTATTTCGATATATGTTTGTTTCTCAAAACTAAGATGTTCTCCACATAATTTATATTATTCCAATTAGAAAGTAGACGTTCTCCAGTTACAATTACCGAACGAAAGTGCTTGTTATGTTTTGGTTTAAAAGAAATTTCAATTCGTTAATGAGTGTATTGGTATCCAGAATCAATATCGCAGTGTATACCGTTCTCATACTAAACGACAAATTTTACGCAGATTATTAGAGCTACACACGACTGAAATATTATAACTAAGATTAAGTTCGAAACAACCAATCATAAGCAATCAAGTAATCGTATGTGTTTTCACCATGTCTTTAATGGTTACGCGTTAATTAAATGGTGCAATTCAGCCTACCCTGAGATTAAAATGAAAGTTATATTCAAATGCTAAAAAAATCACATTAATTTACACTTTAAAGTATACCAATTCTGCGAATATAACATCAAAACTTAATAATAGTCCATAATCTGCATGTGCTTTCATATTAGTAATTCTTATTATTTTGTGTTTGGATTTGAAAAGTTAAATGTTCACTTCCCTTCACCATAAATCCTTGCAAAAAGTACTCATACCTGTAACATTATTAGACTAACGCACGTGGTTTATAATGACATAACACACAAGAAGCAAGACAAGGCATATGCATTGAATTACACAAGGAACCGAGCTCCGTTTCCGAATGAAGCTCATGTGTTTAAATAATCAAATCTAGTGAAAAACATTAACCATAAATCATTTCTAGGTGGGTAACTTTCACAATGACAGTAGAGGCGGAAAGCGAAGTTATTATGTTCTAGACGTTTTAGTACAGTAACGTTTTTCTGCTCCCCTAATCGGATACGGTACTATATATTATGTATTTTGCGGTATCGTATATTGTTTTACCTATCAGTGTGTGGACTTTAAAACAATTAAACAGCGCAAGTCAAGATCAGATAAAACGCGGATGAGGTGAACAACATATATATACTAAATAAATATTTGAAAAATAAATTGCTTTTAACAGTTGACAGTTTATGGTATACGCAATAATTATGTATATTAACAATATTTAAATTCGGCTCAAGAAGCCTTGGGCACGAAACCTTATGCGATGCTGTAACAGTACTTAGAAAAGAAACATTATAATATACGATTCTATATTGCTATAATGTTCCTTTTGATAATGACCCCTTATAAATGTTCTTAAAGAAAGAATATAACTCCATGCATATTGCTCTACCTAAAGACAATACATTGTAAAACATATCAATTACAAACACAAAAGAGGTCGATCCTTAACACAAGAAATGAATAGTAAAGTAGAATGCGTTGAATATATATTTTAAGGAAATAAAATATTTGATTGGTTTGATAGAATCAACTTATTGTTTGATTATTGTTGTTTGTTCATCTCTTTGTTTTTCGAATGCACGCCCCTCTTCGTTAATGAATTACTTTTCAGTACTGACAAGTCAAGATCGTTATTAATGAGCCGAGATTCATCAGACTCAAAAACACGATCGTAATTAATGAGCTGATACACAAAGATTATTCAAACACAAACATATTCGATAAGTCAATTTACTTACTCTGAAATCTTCAGATCAGGATCTGTTGCCTATGTCGAGTCGTGCCTCGCTGTCTGCTTAATATTTCAAGTCCAGAGGTAAAATGACACGCTCATACAGTTTGCTACAATTGAGTCTCAATGTCACCAGAGTGTCTGTGAATGTTAATGCTAGGCTGTGCCAATGATTGTCTCCTAGTCTATGTGGAAATGTTGCCACGTGACCTTGGTTACTATGAAGATAGTGAAGACGAATCTCGTCTCTAGTGCCACTAATCTCCACATCGAGGTACCTGAAACGATCAATAAACAAGTTCTCAATTCGATATCTGGTTTTTATTAGAGCGGACGGCGGGCGCGGACGGCGGACGGCGGAGGGCGGAAGGACGAGCTGGCT
Organism: Dreissena rostriformis; assembly: GCA_007657795.1. Lineage (NCBI taxonomy): Eukaryota > Metazoa > Mollusca > Bivalvia > Myida > Dreissenidae > Dreissena > Dreissena rostriformis. The sequence goes on from VMBQ01001371.1 coordinate 24,972, forward strand.
ATGATAATACCTCGGGTTTTCTTCGAAAACAGCCGAGCTTAAAACTATAATAAATATTGAGAAGAATATTTTAAGTCAGGTTTATTCTTTAAAAATATATTAACTGATTTAATGTGTTACGCATATTTAAATACCGCCTACTTGTTTTACATTGTGTTTTGATACAATATCATATGTGTAGATTATTGCGTTAATAAATAGTACACACCTGCATTTTATATGTAAATCTTAATTTAATCTTAATCTTAATTTAAATGTGATGCCATTCTATACTTAATACAAATAACCAATGCCAGGTATGTAAGCATTTGTGTTGGCAAGATTTACTTGCGGCAAGCGCACATTCGAAAACCAGATGCAATGAAAGCAAGCCAGCAAGTTCGCGCACTAGGCCAATCGTCTATCCGGCTGTTTAACTGTTGCCAGTATTTCACCAATAATTACCTTATCATTGGATCAAATATACAAATTTATGTTTTCAAACAAATTATTCGCTATAAAACGAACAGCCTTACGGACCACCGTTTATTTATATCAAGTGTTATTCTTGTGCGATGCCTGTTTTGTTTCAGACGCAATTTTCCACTGATACGGAGACTGGGAGAGTTCTTTGATTTTTACATGAATGAGATAGCTATCCGGGGCGATAGACCGTACCCAGACTGGATACATACCTCGCAAAAGTAAGATATGATCAGAATATCGCGGAAAACACTTGTTGGTTTAATATTTACTGACAAACGCGCGAACACCTAACTACCGTCTATCAGCGAAATATTATTAGTTGTGATTAGTTATTTTTAATCAGCCTCGCTTCTTTAGGGTAATGGCAATATTTGTTATTTAGAAATTTTTGAAAATATTAAGTTCTCACTTTGGTATACGTTAGTGCACATACACGTTTGAATTTTGCATAAATGAATGCGGACAATCAACCGATACACAAAAGGTATATCGCATTTGAGTAGTTTTGAAAGGCATTGAATATCTTCACAGAAAACGTTTTTGAAAATAACCATTTTTTTCGCCGAGTTGTTTTTACTGTAATAATTTTTGTTTTGATTAATTAAACAGTCTACTGAAATTAATCAAATTAGTCAGAATCAACTCGACTGCTTTTCTTGGTTATTACAACGTTTGAATTACATTAGTGCAAACATATTGACCTTTCAAACGATGTAAATAAGTTAATTTCAACAGGCAAAGTTCTAAAATCATCGACGCTGACATAGATAATTTATATAAATATTACGTACGTTCTACCGCTGTTTATGCGTTCGAGGGGTCCAATTGCGATGCGGTCATTTTAATACACATTATACACCCCTTAGACGAATAATAACATAGAAAAATTACACCATTTTCCCAATTTCATAACGCCGGGGTGTATTTACAATGTGGTTTCGTTTATTTTCATTTGACCTCAATAAAAAGACACTAGCGAAAAGTAGCATGTGATATATATCCGGTAAGGTTAGTTACTCAAGATACATGTGCATATTCACCCTCAATTAACAGTATAAACAATACACACACGTACCCTGAAGGAATAGGGCGGTTTGTGATGCGTCTGGACCTGGAACCACGTTGAAGCCTTTCTCTGTTCGATTGATGCTTTCAAGAAGATCAAGAACGACTGTAGATGATGTACCGAAACTTAATCCTGTAACATACAAATGTGAACAGTGTTATACTATTAATGTACCGAAACAAAATCCGTACTGAAATACACACATGTGAATACAAAAAATGTAGTGTAATGTAGATGATGTACCGAATTGTAATTGTAAAAACCACCATTGTGAACTGTGTAATGTAAATAATGTTCCCAAATTTATTGTTACACACAATCATGTAAACATTAAAATGATGATGATTAAAATAAACGTGTTTCTGACAAACACACACGTAAATAGTGTAATGAAGAAAATGTATTGAAACGTAATTGTGCAACACACCATTGTGTAATGATGATGATTAAAACAAACGTATTTCTGATAAACACACATACAACTAGTGTAATGAAGATGATGCACGGATATAAGGTCATGACATATACACAAATAAACATGTTAATGACGATTACTAATAAAACACACATATTTGCACAGTTTAATGTAGATAAAAAACTGTTATGTACGTGATGTACCGAAACTAATTACTAAATACACAATATAGAACATCTTGAAATTGTAGTTTCAAAGGTATACATTTTTGCTGTTAAAGTATATAGTAACAATAATACTATACAAGAAATTCTAAGTTGAAAAGGGGGCTTAACTTTTGTAATTTTAAACGTAGGACGATACAAAACGCACATACACAACTTCATATTATACGGAACAATCCAATAACATTCATGTATCACGAAAGTCTTGGTATAACAAGGGCTGTTTGTAAAACACGCATGCCCCCTATATGGGCTGTCAGTTGTAGTGGCAGCCATTGTGTGAATACGTTTTTTGTCACCGTGAACTTGACCTTTGACCTAGTGACCTGAAAATCTATAGGGGTCATCTGCGAATCATGATCAATGTACATATTAAGTTTCATGATCCTAGGCGTACACGTTCTTGAGTTATCATCCGGAAACCATTTTCCTATTTCCAGTAACTGTGACCTTGACCTGTGACCTTTGACCTAGTGACCTCAAAATCAATAGGGGTCATCTGCCAGTCATGACCAATGTCCCTATGAAGTTTCATGATCCCAGGCGTAAGCGTTCTTGAGTTATCATCCGGAAACCATTTTCCTATTTCCAGTCAACCATTTTACTGCTTCAGGTCACTGTGACCTTGACCTTTGACCTAGTGACCTGAAAATCAATAGGGGTCATCTGCCGGTCATGACCAATGTCCCTATGAAGTTTCATGATCCCAGGCGTAAGCGTTCTTGAGTTATCATCCGGAAACCATTTTCCTATTTCCAGTCACTGTGACCTTGACCTGTGACCTTGACCTTTGACCTAGTGACCTCAAAATCAATAGGGGTCATCTGCCAGTCATGATCAATGTATCTATGAAGTTTTATGATCCTAGGTCTAAGCGTTCTTGAGTTTTCATCCGGAAACCATCTGGTGGACGGACGGACGGACGGACAGACGGACCGACCGACCTACCGACATGTGCAAAACAATATACCCCTCTTCTTCGAAGGGGGACATAAAAATATATAGTGCTCTGGTATGAGAGGATCAAAACGTGCTATTATTTGCAACACACATTTCAAATTATCTCATTTAATCAAACATTCATATAACTATTTATAAGTTATGTTTCTTTGCTCTTACTGTGTACCTTATGTACCTTGACTACAAGGCAAAATTAAATTAACTATTTGTTTGTTTGTATGATGCGTTAAACTCTGACATATTATTATGTTAATACGATGGTAAATGCTGAATAATTACTTACATAATATGCATTAATACATTTTTTACTTATGCAACATGTTATATTAATTGCGCGCAAGCTTATGAATTGTTGTTATTTTCGCTGTTGTTTAATATACGGCGGTTATGTTGGCGTTTTATAAACACAAGAGTGCAGACATTTTAGTAAAATCACAAGGTATTGAAAAACCTGTTTAATACAAAAACAGCATCGTTTCATAGAATATTTTACTTTTAATAATGTTGAAAGTCTTAATCTTTAACAACACGCAATAACCGTTTCGATTTGCATAAAACATAATCTTTAACTGAAGGTGCATGATTTTACTAAATATTTCTACTTTACCGGTTATACGAAACAATATGTTAATTGAATTTTCCGGCTTGTCATAACATTTGATATTGTTGTCCTCGTATGACGTGCACATACTTTGACTGATCAACAAACAATAAATAAGCACAGATCATATAAAGTTAAGACTTTAATATGTTTTTCATAGTCTGGTAAATTTAAAACAGGTACTATGTCATATACAATAATTTTCATTGTAATGTTTGATGGCATTGCCATTTGCATATGTAACAAAACTAGTTTTTGTGTATTGGTTTCCTGTTTAACCTTTTATGGTTTACATGTATTTACAGCAGTTCAATTTATATAAGAAGGATTTCCAAAAATATCGAATATCTTATCTTATCTTATATGAAGCAAGACTTGACCCGCCAAGTAAAGACAATTAACACCAGGCCAAATAAATTTGCTTTGAAACCGGACGTAGAAAATATTGCCGTTTGGTTGGCAAAACAAACATTGCCTTTGAGCGTGAGACAAATATATATTAGAGTCTGGTTTCCATCAAAAAGGCTTCTCATGCAAAGGAAAGTAACGTTTCATAGTATCGACGTTTTGCTATTTAACAAATCAATTCCATTAATTGAGGAGATATACAAGAATAAATATATACCACACAAGCTTCAATCCAAATGAACAAGAATGCATGCACGTCAGGCGTTATTACCTAATAGAAGGCTGAATATCTCCTGCGGAATGTTATAGCTTCGAAACACGCGTAAATAGCGCAGTGCAGACATCATAAACAATGGCACTAGAACAGAACGGCTGTCGAGCTTCCGAAAAAAAGCTGCCTCCCACAATGTTGATCCATCAAATATCGGCCCGCAGCGAAAAAAATAACAACTGCTAAGATAGGTAATGTATTCTGATATTTCCCAGACTAATTACTCTGATAACAGTCTTTGTAGCAGACCTATTTTGTTATGCATCGAAATATGAGTGTTATTTTTTTGTTAGATTTGATATAGCGACAACTGCTCATATGTGGCGGGTGAAAACTAGAACTACATTTGTAGTTTGCAATACCTTTTTTCTGTGTAATTGTAATTTGTATATATGGTCGTATTAATGTTTAGAGCGCTAAAAATGTTATCACAACAGTGACGTGACTGATTACTAGTTTAAACAAAAATAGATTCTTAATCAGGGGAGGATACACGATTTTGTTTGGGAGGGGGGGGGGGCGGTAAACTTTGATAATTTCCAGTCCATTTTTTCAGTTATCTGCTATGATTGAATACCGGCGGAAATAAAGCATGTTAAAAATTGCTTTTGTAAGAGATAAACATATGACGCTGGCTTGATGTATTCACTCATTGAGGAAATAAAAAACATGAGAGAACAGTACCCCATTACACACATTACACTTTATTTATACTGTAGGATATTTACATTATTTTGGTTAAAGGCCCCAGTGTTTAAACAGCAAAACAAACGATCAGTAATATAATTAAACCCATATACAAAGGATCAATTACAATCATTCGAAGAGCATATTTTATAGCATATATACTGAGGATTTCTTCCAAATCCAATGTAATCCATTATTTTTTTAGTGATTAAGCATTGAAACTATGCTCGCTCGTTGTGCCCATATGTGGGTTCTAAAAACACCCAACAATGATTTGGCTAATTGTACATCATCCGTGCCCGATCGGAATGGAAAATTGAAATGCAAATTTAAAAAATTTGGACGCCGAAAGATTGACAGTTTGGGGTTGTTATTCTAATCATCGTGTACCTTTCGGAACCTTCTGGAATCCATCGATATTAACGTGATATTGTTGGAAATCTTTCGGCGAATATTCTTTATGTTTTATCGACCCGATCAGATCCTGCTGGATGCAAAATGATACCAACAAGCTTGAACCGTACAGGAATACAATGGGACAGGTCGTTAGTGACTCAGCACTCGGAAAGCACATGGCCGGGCTTCTTTTTGTTTCATCCATCTTGAGCGGAGCAGAACTCTTGCACTCGTAATCGTCACTGAGTTTTCTTCTGTCATTTCGCACGCTGCAGGATTTGCTTAGGGTGGAAAATAGTTAGGAGACTTAAAGCAGAATCTCCGAAATGCCGAGACTTTAAAAACAGTTTGCTGTAGATTTCGAACTGTTGCCGAATATTCCGAATATCCCAAACCGTCCTACATGACGCATTCGGCGTCCATATTTTTGGGCGCCCAAGTGTTTTCGAAGCCGATCTGGCACCGAGTGTTCCATACGGCTGCAGGTTGGTTGAAATCAGACAGGAATTGGTGCCAGATCATCGCAAAAAGACACTGTCACACCCTTACTTTGCCCACTTCGCTTTCGTGCCTTGTAGAATGTGTTTAAGATCTGAATTAGTAAAGAATGTTGGTTTATATGCAGTTAAATTAGAAATGTACCGTGTTTTTACCATAAGAATGTAAATGGCGAGACAACAAAAAATTCCATCCGTAGTCTACATTTCAGTATATTCGACACGTTTTTCTTCGTTTTGATACGCCTCTCTAACCACAAGAGCCACCTGTTTTCACCCATTGTTACCCAGACTAAATGCATCACCTTGCCAATCTTCGGCTTTACTCAGACAGACATAATCCACAAAATATGCATCTTTGCGTTTTATTGAATCCAACGTGGAGTTTTATGTGCCAGAAATGTGCTCTCATAAGTCTCAGGTACAAAAAAACATGTTTGTGTGTGGTAAGTTGCTGAATGCAGTGGTTTAGCTCTTTTACGTAATATTATACAACGAAGATCACAGTGGCCAACTTGAATGTCAAATTTAATTAAAGTTTTATGTTGGAAATGCTTAAGATATTGATTGTGCCACTGTAGACATTTGACATATATAGAGATATTGTCATAGCGATTAGAAGTGTTTGTTAATGTAAATGAAACCCCAACATATATAGAGATATTATCACAGCGATTAGAAGTGTTTGTTAATGTAAATGAAACCCTAACATGTATAGAGATATTTTCACAGCGATTACAATTTTTTCTAAATGTAAATGAAACTCTAACATATTAATAGATATTATCACAGCGATTAAAAGTGTTTGTTTATGTTCATAATACCCTAACATATACAGAGATATTATCATAGCGATTAAAGTGTTTGTTAATGTAAATGGAACCCTAATATGTATAGAGATATTATCACAGCGATTAAAAGTGTTTGTTTATGTACATGAAACCCTAACATATATAGAGATATTATCATAGCGATTAAAGTGTTTGTTAATGTAAATCAAACCCTAACATATATAAAGATATTATCACAGCGATATAAAGTTTTTTGTAATGTAAATGAAACCCTTACATATATAGAGATATTATCACAGCGATTAAAAGTGTTTGTTAATGTAAATGAAACCCTAACATATCTGGAGAGATACATGGTTTATTTCGTGCTGATTTATCGACTTACGTATGCCGAGGCGCTGCGGAGTTTGAAACATATTAACCTGGCTATATTGCTTCGGTATGAACCACTTGTTTGCGTGTGGTAAAATCTTTTGTCAAGTGTTATGCGCAATTCTAATGCTTATCATCCGTTCTAAAAACGTTTTTATTTCTTTTAAAGTATCAAGATAAAATTGCGGGCTCTTTAAGAAAAGGTTTACCTTTCCAACTCATGCACATGGAACATATCTCTCAATAAACTATCATGGGAGCCAAATGTGTTATTTTGGTAATTAAAAAATATGCGTTTTTATCAAAAATGAAGGGTAATGTAAAGTATAATCTTAAGAGCACTGGTTATAATGTGCATGCTTTTATTTTTGGTAGGGGGACACTGGCTACAGTTCAATACATTCTGTATTAATACGTACATATTATTTACAATGACCAAGATGATAGATAACACCTGAGTGTCATCTGTTTGTTGGTTTTAACCTACATATTAAGAAATATTAAAATGCATGGTATTTAGGTCTCATCATGATTTGTAACATTATTAACTGATTAATTTGTTCCGTCTTGGAATAGCTTTTTTTCTGCACCTGTTGTAAACATCAGTATTACCTGTAAACAAATATCGTGGATAATGTGAATATACATGTATGTGTATATTTCGTCATCAATTCTTTTAGCGCGAAATTTAGTAGTTTGTGCAGTCAAATTTGTTTGTAGTAAATACAAAACAAATAAATAAAGACTTACTATCTTACATAAAGAAAGAAACATTATTTACGTCATTCTTGAAATTGTGCATATGCCAAAATGAACGGTTTTGTAATCTTGTCCTTGAAGCACATTAGCGTTTTCCTCTGATTCCAACATACTTGTTATTTTTAGAAGCTGTATTTTATAATCACACCGTCAAAATAACATTAAGTGTATATTGTTCGTTGTGTCTGATTTTATTTATAGGTTTTGAAACCACTGTAGTTGTTAAGTTATATAGAGATTGCGAAGAAAACTATGTATAGAAACATCTAATTGTATAATCCTTATAAATTACAATCTCATGCTTAAATAATTGATTTGCAATAAGTTAAAACAGCAAAAACTTTTTGTGTCCTAAATAGCGTCTGTAAATGAGCAAATCCTTGCAAATTATTTCTGACATTGACATGCTTGCAAACGCAGTAAAAACATAGCACATGTCTCATACAAAAAACATGCTGAATAAATATTGTGATCGCCCATCAATTATCAGTAAACACCTACATGGTGGTTGATGTCAGAACGACAAGACGTTCATATTGTGTTACAACTTAACGTCCAGAAGAAATGTACGCGAAACATTTGCCGTTCGGAGATACGTGACTAAATGTCATATGTGCACTAATTACATGACTATGATTACCAAATGAAAGTTACTCTAGCAACTGTATATTGATCCAATATTCATTTGATCTCCTATATTTGGAAAAAGTAACAAACACTGCCAAAAAACACGCAGATGCGACATATATTTACGTAAATATAACGGCCTTCGGCATATTATCAATTGACGTTTTTTAATTTGCAATTTATTGCTTTTCATACAACAAAATTCATATAATTGAATTTCAAATATTAAACGCACGGAGCACAGAAATGATACTTGTATGAGTATTACACGTCGTGTGCATAGTACATAGCTTAATAAATGCAACGTACCGTTATGCATTGGAAGGAAATCATGATAAATATTAAATGTTGCACATTATTGTTTTAAAATATGAAACGGGATTGCAGAACTATTATAACATCGATTCCTAACGTTTTCTTATGTAAACGAAACCGTAACATATAGAGAGAAGATATGTGGTAAACCTCCTGCTGTTTTGTTACCTTACGTCGCTGTGGGTCGCGCTGTGGAGTTGGCTGCATAATAACCTGGTAAATAATTAATCAAAGAACACTTTGGTATACACCACGTGTTGTGGGTTAAATCTTTTGTCAAGGTTCATGTGGAAACATGTTTGTTTCTTTGCTTTGTTATGTTGTGGTTTACGCCATTTACAACATTATTTTAGTCATATCATGGCGTTCAGTTAAACAACTCCCACTTTTTCTGGTTTATTTGGTTTACCGGTGCTGAGTGCACACACTTATTTCTGTAACTGTCAACTGCCCAACTTGAATCAGAAGTGGGGGCGGGGGGGGGGNGTTGAAAGGATTTCATGACCAATCCCCAAACAAGTTATGTAGCTTAGGCGTAGGATAATAGGTATGTTTTTATGGGATCATTGCTCACGACTAGGTATTGTCAATACACGACAATAACCTCGAGTGTGAACTTTCGTTTTGTTTAAACATATTCAGAAACAATAACATAACATTCGTGGTATACAGGTCTAAATAAATGTAGGAACACTATAGACAGTTACGTTTTCCTCTTTCTATATTTTATCAATGGGCTTTTATCAACACCATGATACAGATAAGTTTATTTTTTTTCTGCACATCGCGCCATATAGGTTTCGTGTCTTTAAAGTCCTACTACATCCTCGAGAAGAAATCGTTTCTAATAGAAATCTCGCTGACAAAAAAAAAACGAAAAAAAGACAATTTTTTTTTTTTGAGAATAACTAAACACAATTTGGTAAAATACATAATATATAAGTATATAGTAAGCAATATGTTTAAACATTATTCTCGAAATGATGCATACAGTTTTGTAATCAAGGAATTGAGGTACAGCGAAAATTATGACCTGATTCAATACTACGTGTTAATTTTATATATAGTGTATTTAATTTCGTTTTTAATTGCTTGAAAATATTTGTTTTGGACACCATTTGATCGGTTTGATAATGAGACTAGTGCGAAGAAAACTGTTTAAGAAACAACTCATATCACCATCATGTTCTGGATAACAATTTAATGCTTGAAAAGTTGATAATTAATAACAGATAAACAGCGAAAGCTATTATGGTCCTAAATTAAATTGCTGTAAATGAGATAATTATGTAATACTATTAATGAAAAGCAATAAATGTAATACCAAAACAAGCAGGTCTTAAAATTAATGTTCCCAATCTAATTAACAAGTGATTCATGCAATATAACTGCATACATCCTTATTTAAACCCCTTTTATGTTTCTGAACAATCTCGTCTTAGATATAAAAATACCATGAAATACAGAATACTTAAAGTTAATCCTTTAGGGTCGTATTTTATATAAGGCAACACAACATATACAAAGATTTGAATACATTAAACCTGATTGAAAACCGAATTCCACATTACACAAAATCCGGATGCGTGTCTAGTGATAATTTACATATGAAAACTGTATTTTAACGGTAAATGGAGTAATTGTGTAGTTTCATATCTTGCATGAATAAGACATTTAGTTTACATGTTTTACATGAGCATTTCATCGATCATTATTTGCTTTGTCTCAACACATATCTCGTATTTATGTAATCATTAAAAGTCAGTGATTTAAAATTAGAGGTACACTTTTTTTCCTATAGACATCTTGTATTTTCGAAAAATTATTTGGAAAAAATAAAAAAAGTTGATAATATATTTTATCGGTTTAATGATTAACGTCGTGCATAGAGTACATAACATGTCAATTTCCAATAATATTTCTTCATTTACCATTACTAAGACACATTTTTAAAATACGTTCTCATGTTTCATGCCACGTTTTAAATATTCGAATCGAAATTTTTATAAGAAATTTTAAGATTGTAAATAACGTAATTATATGTTTTAAAACAAATTGATTTATTTTAACGTGTAAGGTATGTGATGTGAAGTCATTTAATCGACACATCTATCATCTCTTTAATACTGCAGAAAACTCTCGTTCGATAATAATTCAAAACCTAAATGCAAGCAGTCTGAAAATCTCTCATTCACTTTTATTACACTATGGTATGATGACCCCAGTCCTGCAACCTGTGAAAACAAACCATTTTCTATCAATATTTCATCGACGCGAGTAGTTCGCTCTTTAAATTGCTGGACTGACCATCCGTCTGACTGATGAGTAAATGTTTTGACAAGTCGAAATCCGTATTTATTGAAAACACCTGACAATATTAACGTGTAACGGGCGGAATTCGAAAAGGCGTAGAGCGAAACAATAAACAACCAAGAAGAATTCCCAGAGGATTATGAAGCAAATGTCTATCGAGGCTATTCAGTAACGGGTCATTTATGTCGAACATTGCCTCGTGTCTGGAAATACGATAAGGAGATATATTGTCCATGTCAGCGATGAAAGATTTATGTCCATTTACATTATTGCAACAAACCAAAATGACCGAATGCGATGAAAGTTCCTGTTGAAGGTGTATATTATACGCTCTCATATGCCACAGTCTTACATACCATTCAAATTACACATCAATCTTCACGCTGTAATGTTCTTTGTCAAAGACAATTCGTAAAACGTAAACTAACCCCACGATCAGATACATATAGAAGTTTGTCGAAAATTCGGCTCAAAACAATATATAGGTCGACTAACTATTCTGATACATGACTTATACATACAGGTCTGTTGCATAAACCAACAAGTATAAAAGGTGCACCAACTCAGCGAAATGCAGTAACATAAAGTGATTGTAATAGTAATTACGTCAAATGTTTATAACACTCCGTTTTTTTTGGTATGACGCGCCCCTGACAAGTATACCGAGGTTTAAAGGATGAATGTATGAATGAAACTTTCATTTAGACCGATCATATTAGACGGTTACCTGCGAGCATTAATGATTAGCTACATTAAGATGATCCCAATAGACGTACGCGGGGCTAAATTGTGGCAATAAAGTAACTGTTAATCAAATGATTGCTGTTAGAAGCTTTCTTTCTCCTGTGAGCATTCCGACAGCACCTTCTGACTTTGTACATATGATTTTTACCCAACACTTACGATTTTCTGTTCGTCAATTTCTGCTTATTCATCAGATCCTTTCATTACATCACCATGTGGTACGCGTACAATTTTTGTGAATGAAAGGGCTGTCTTCATATTTATGGTTGTAGGAAGTGAAAACTTAATCCCCAACAGGTTTTTCAAGCGATACAGAATGCACGTATGCTCACTTCCGGGCCTTTAATGTTTGAATCAAGTGTCTGTGAATAATTCATGTGCTTGTATTCCAACAGATACCTCAACCGTTTTAAAACTTGAAACAATAAATAGATAAAACATGACCTATCATACGAAACCATGAAGCGTTAACGTCACGTGTATACCAATAAAAAATAGGTATTTAATTCATTCAGGTTTTTGTTTGAATTCCCATGTACTTATTTACGCATGCGCGCCAAATGTCAGGGTATTGGAACTGAAAATTATCGTCCTTTAAAGCAAAGCAAGAGGAGCAGACAGACAGACATAATGGTTGATTAACGTCTCGCTTTTGAACATAAAAATACAGTTAAGCAGTACAAAATCAGTTTATAAATATATGTACTAAAGCACTCTAAAAGAATAACGAGAGACGATGGTTCTTAAAATTCTAAAAGTGTTAGATTATATACAACCGATTATATGAACAACACATATTATTATAATATATGATCGGGGTTGTTAGGGTAATGGGTATCAAGTATGCTCTGTATTAACCTAAGATAATATTAACTTATCGCCTTATGGCTGTCTGCTTTGATACCTAATTATGCCGGAACTTGTATGTTTAAGCTGTTACGTTTAGCCTTAATCTGTCTGACGATTAAAGTTCTGTCTGTAAGACATACTTTTGTGTCTTGAGGAGGAGAGTCTTGAAGCATTCAATGATAATTGCAGACAGTCTATCGATATAACCATTTATTATAGCTTCCGTCCATTATCAGTTTCACTTGGGGTTAGCTGTAAACCACACAAGACAGCAAGTCTATCCCAGTCATCGCTATTGCCATCTATCTGCACAGAAGGGAAAGAATGTTTCTGGTGATACATCTGCTTTTTTCTCATTGATTCTCGAAAACATCTACGTTGCATGTACATATAGTAAAATGTATTTCTTTCTTTCTAGCTTTTGCGTATTTATTTATTTCTAGAAGTGGCGAGTCTAGAGGCAGTCAATGATAATTGCAGCATTCTATCGATATAACAATTTAGAATGGCTTCCGTCCATTATCAGTTTCACTTGGGGTTAGCTGTAAACCACACAAGACAGCAAGTCAATCCCAGTCATCGCGGCAACCATCTATCTGCACTAAGGGAAATAATTTTTCTGGCGATCCATTTGCTTATTCCTCAATGATTATTCCCACCACCTACTTTGCATGTGCATATAGTAAAATGCATTTCTTTCAAGCTTTTTTGCGTTTTCATTTATTAATTTGTTTATTTATTTATTTATTTATTGATTTATTTATTTATTGATTTATTTTTTTATTTATTATTTAATAGGTAAATATGAAAACACGTTTATTCCTTATATTGTAAATTGTTTTTTTAATGATGTTTGTTTTGTTTTTACTTCATGCTGTTAATGTATATGTATGTATATATGCATATATGTATGGCGATGAGCTTATCATGCTAAAGTCTGAATAAAATGTTCTGCTCTGTTCTGTTCCGATGATTCAGGTATTAGTTTTGAAAGCCATCCATCTGTTCATTCCTTCACTCATGCATTCCTTCATTAAATCGATATTCAGCACATTTGGCGCACCTTCAAATCAATAGTCTATGTGTATAGCATTTGTCCAGTTGTATTTTCCAGGGTTTTGCTCAATTTAAGATACGTCCATATGATTGCAAGTCACACCCATTTTATTTTAATATTTAATGCAAATTTACTACCTTGTATGATGTAAATTAAGATGGTTTTTAAGCTTCTGATTAAATCTGACAAATTATATAAGCACACATCACATTTGCATACTAAACAACGATTAAAATTGTACAAGATGAACCAACTCAGCGACATTCGGTAACAAAACGTGATTGTTATTACAATTACGTCACAACCTCAACACTCTTCTTTCATTTTGCGCGTTCCTGACGAGTATACATTGTGCCAACCAATTATCTGTTCAGCACCCATTAATGATCTAGAGGTTTTAATGCCGTAATTATCTCAATGGTCCATCAGCGTTGAATACCAACGTGGCTGTAGTACAGGGTTTAAAGGATGAATGTATGAATGAAACTTTCATTTAGACCGATCTGATAAGTCTATTACCTGCGAGCATTCATGATTAGCTACAACAAGATGATACCAATAGAGGCACGCGGGGCAAAATCGTAGCAGTAAAGTAACTGTTAATCCCATGATTGCTATGAGGTGCTAACGTCCTAATGTGAGCATTCGGATAGCACCTTTTGACTTTGAACAGATGATTTTTTACCCAACAATTAGGATGTTCTGATCGTCAATTTCTGCTGATTCATCAGATCATTTCATTACCTCACCATGTGGTACGCGTACAATTTTTGTGAATGAAAGGGCTGTCGTGATATTAATGGTTGTAGGAAATGAAAACGTAATCTCCAACAGTTTTTTTTTAAGCGATACAGAATGCACTTATGCTCTTTTCCGGGCCTTTCATGTATGAATCAAGTGTCTGTGAATAATTCACGTGCTTGTATTCCAACAGATACCGAAACCGTTTTTAAATTTCAATAAATAGATAACATATGACCTATCATACTAAACCATTAACCGTTTACGTCACGTTTATACCAATAAAATAATTATGTATTTTATTCATTCAGGTTTTGGTTTGCAATTCCCATGTACTTATTTACGCATGCACGCAAAATGTCAGGATATTGGAACTGAAAATTATCATCCTTTAAAGCAAAGCAATCTTAGCAGACAGACAGACATAACAGTTTATTAACGTCTGACTTGTCAACATTAAATTACACTTAAGCAGTACAAAATCAGTATATATATGTACTAAACCACTCTAAAAGAGTTACGAGAGACGATGGTTCTAAAATTTCTAAAAGTGTTCAACGATTATATACATGCGATTATATGAGTAACACATATTATTATAATTTATGATCGGGGTTGTTGGGGTAATGGGTATCAAGTATGTTCTGTATTAACTGAAGCTACTATTAACTTATTGCCTTATGGCTCTCTGCTTTGATACCTTATTATACCGGAACTTTTATGTTTAAGCTATTACCTTTAGCCTTAATCTGTCTGACGATTATAGCTCTGTCTGTAAGACATTCTTTTGTGTCTAGAGGAGGCGAGTCTTGAGGCAGTCAATGATTATTGCAGACATTGTATCGATATAACAATTTATAATGGCTTCCGTCCATTATCAGTTTCACTTGGGGTTAGCTGTAAACCACACAAGACAGCAAGTCACTCCCAGTAATCGCGGTTACCATCTATCTGCACAAAAAGGAAAATATTTTTTTCTGGCGATACATAAGCTATTTTCGCATTGACTTTGCATGTACATACAGTTAACTGTATTTCTCTCTTTTTGTGTATTTTTTTTTTATTTATTTATTTATTTATTTATTTTATTTATTTATTTATTTATTTATTTATTTATTTATTTATTTATTTATTGATTTATTGATTTATTGATTTATTGATTTATTTATTTATTTATTTATTTTATTTATTTATTTATTTAATTAATTTATTTTTTTATTTATGTTTTTATTTATTTATTTATTTATTTATTTATTAAGTGATTCAGTTATAAGTCTTTAAAAAAACCCATGCTTTCGTTCATTCATTCATCAATTCGATCATTCATTCATTCATTTATTCCTTCAATCTATATGCAGCAAGATGGGCATGCCTTTAAATCAACCGTTAATGTGTATAACAGTTGTCCATGTATTTTCATGAGTTTGCACAATGTTAAATACATCTACACGTGTGCAAGTCACACACATTGTTTTTCATATTTAATACAAATTGAGTACCTTGTATGATGTACATGAAGTATTTATTACAAGTGTTTTAATTTAATCTGCTAAACACGTTATTATATAAACAGCTACACTGTATCCCCCTATCCCCGCAATACCTCACGCATTCAAGTTATTTGTATGGAAGAAGGAACGCGATAAATATACAGCATCACATCACTAATGCGTACGAACAATGGGGAACTGCAAATAAAACAACTTAAAAGTATGTGTTACCTATCAACATGAGAGGAATACGGCATTTTTCTATGGCCGATAATTCATTGTAATCAACACGGGCCAAGACGCGAAACAAATTGATGAAGATGTTCGGGAGAGCAGCGTTCATTTCAACAAGTGGTCCGTTTATCTACATGTTGATTTGTTGTCAGATAAGATCGGTTCGGAATTAGTGAATGTGGCAGACGAGATAGAGAAAATAATGCATGTTTATTTGGGTTTACTGTATATGGGGCACTGGTGGTTAACCCATTAATGCCTAGTGGACTCGCCCATCCTTCTAAATTGGATCAATTTATTTCCAAAATTAGGAATGTCTAGTATATTTATTTCTATATTTAGAATATTTCTTACAGAAATTCCTTTAAGCAAACAGCGCAGACCCTGATGAGACGCCGCATAATGCGTCATCTCATCTGGGTCTACGCTGTTTGCCAAGGCCTTTTTCTAGACGCTAGACATGAATGGGTCAAGAGCATCCATTTGTTCGGATAGTTATTGTTTTGCGTGTTAGATATTAAGCGGTCATCACGTAGATTCTTTGAGGTTGGCAAAATGGTTTGGGTGTTTTAAAACTAGGGTTTCCCCAGGCCAATATGGTAGGTCTGTGTCGACATTCCTTCATAATCAGGAGTGGTTTTCCGACATCCCTTCATTAAAATGTGTCATTTTATGTACTTTTCTTCTTTGCTATTTGAGCTCGATTATACAATTTATTTACTGTCTCCAATAATAAACATATGGAGCATTAATAAAACAAACAAGATGTGGTGTGAAATTGAAATGTGGTGATTTGGTCTTTGGCTGAAATGTTCTTGCGCATTTTTTATAAAGTTATAATTGTGTAATGTAAGCATTATTCTCTGAGTTTACAAAGTATAAAAATATAACACAAATCGTAATGAAAATGTCAAAGGCGAATTAAGGTAGACAAATACTCATTGATTATGGTTATTGTTAATACCACTTTTGTTTGTCAAAAGACAAGAAGAACTTTTATTTCAACAAAAACATAAACATATATACACAATTGAAATAGACCTTTATGGTCCTTGTTCAACATGATGTTATATCTACATAAATTTACAATTTGGCGACAATTAGTGTTTAAATACATATCATGATGCAATATTAATATCTGTGTATTTACACATTTGCTAATCGAGTATGTTCATAAAAATATGGTGTGTATATGTACACTTCTTTATATTTATTAAGAATTTCATTGTTAAGAATAACATCATACTCACATGAAAATCTAATATTACATCACTTCTAAATCTCTAATGTTTGAATTTGTTTCATTTGAGCTTTCATTCAATTAAATCTCGCTATTACTACAAAATGTTTTGTAAACTACTTATTAACTTGATCCCTGTCTGTTACTGAAAAATAGGCTAGTTCAGGTTATTTCCATTTAATTTTGAGAGTTGAATATATATGTATTTCCACCCACGGACTAACCTACCGAAACATAATATAGGAAAGTCTTAGGAGATGTGTTCGTTACATTTGATGATATTCCATTGTTAGGTTATGTGTTTATGACGATGTGAATTTGTGCAGCAAACTCATTTGCAGGCCTAAGCGCAAAATAATCTTTCTAATTTACAATGATTGTACAAATAGGCTCAAGCTATGAATCTTATCACTATGCGTAACTGTTTAACACGTACATTTGTTTTCAATCATTTACAATAATAAGTAAAACTGTTCGCTGTAAATTTGTTTTGCGTTGGTAGATAATACTTTGTATACAAATTGAGAATCATTTACATATGAGTTACATGATTCTTCTTTTATCATAGAGTGACTGAAAACATAAGTACAATAAATCAATACAATGTTGTAATATCTAAGTAAACTCTATAATCACAATCATGCATGCATGAAAACGATACAGTTATCGTTTATATACACATTTTGAAGCGTACAAAATCTTATTTGCAATAAACGATATAAATAGTAATGCATTGTATAATGTGCTTTTCGCAATTCGAAAGCTTTGCTTACATATACAGCTAGGTTTCGTAATATTTCATATTTATCATTTGTAATCAGCTCGACTGTTTTAAACATATTTGGTCTATGACGGCAATACTGCTTAAGATATTTTCCTCGTACGCTATAATATAACTTACACTAAAAAAGAAAATGAAATTCGTCCTTTAATTTATTACATTTGTTACATAGTGGTAGTCTTTGTTCCCTTGGCGTTCTATTCCATCTACCTGTTTCAATATCTAATCTATGTGATCACATTCGTAACTGTATAAGAGCATTTCTATAGCATTTTACATTTACATGTTTAAGATATGGTTGAAATTCGAAATGACAGAATGTGTCATAGAATATCGCTCTAGATGAATTTTCCAATCTACTATGCCAGTCCAGTACAAATATGTCCTTAACACGCTGTTTAAATACACTAATAAACTGGCTATTATTTCCAACACTCTGTTGCAAACATACATGATAGAAACCTAATCTACACAACGTATCTTTAACAAGTTCAGCCCAGTTTTGCTTACGTGGATAATAATCAAAATATCATTTAACATAGTATTGTAAATACACGACACATATTTTCTATCACTACAACCAGTGATTTTCAACCAATATTTAACAATACAAACAACCCTCAGGGAATGTAAATCCATTCGGCCAAGATCTCAATAAACAAAATCGTTTTGAGTGCTACATTTAACACCTAATATAGACTTGCAAAACTTTGCATGCACACTTTCAATCGGCGTTGCTCGAGCAACCCCCCAGACATCAGCTCTATAAAACAGTATTGGTTTAACTATCTTTTCAAAGAGATCTATCATATGTTCAACAGTAATATTTACGTAACTATACAAATATCTTCTGAGTTTAAATATCGCCTTAAGAGCCTGACCGGACAATGTCTTATGTGATTCCGTGAATGTACCTCCCGATGTAAATATTATACCGAGATAAGAATACTTATTAACTATTTTTATATGGCTTCCATCATAATAACAGTTTAGATTATTTGGAAGTCGACCATCTTTTCTAAATATAAATACTTTGGTTTTATCTCTGTTAACAGTTAATTTCCATCTCTTATAATATGTCGATAAAATATCTAGATTTTTTTTGAGTTCTTCCGCCGAATTTGCGAAAATCCCAATGTCATCTGCATACATTAACAGAAACATCTTAAGAGTACCAAGATATCAACACCTTCGGCACCTTTTAAGAAAAATCCATCTTCTATGTCATTTAAATACAAAGCAAAGATAAAAGGACTTAAACACTCGCCTTGACGTACTCCTAAAAGGCGTTCAAACATCTCTCCAGTTTCACAATTTAGTTTAACACATGAGCGTACTTGTTTATACATAGATTTGATAACATTAAAAAGCTTACCTCTAAAACCCAGTTTGCATAATGTGTACCAAATGTTTGGTCTAACCAAATAATCGAACGCTTTAGAAAAGTCAACAAATACACACAATAACTGTTTGTCTTGATTGATTATATGGGTAATTAATATAAAGAAGTGAAACTCCAGAAGCTGCAGCAGTTTTGCATTTAATAAAACCATGTCATACAAAGATACTGTCCCTAGTTCACTTTTTAGCCCTCAAACCAGCTTCTACATATATATAGTTTGCCTCTGCCCAATGTGTAAGTCAAGTGTTTATAAATCTTGTAAACAATTTTCCAACAACACTTAGTAATGTTATTCTTCTAAAATTTCTAACATTTGAAACACTGCCTTTCTTATGGATAGGAACAATGTAGCCTTCACTCCAACACGACGGGAAATAATTACATTCTAAAATCTTATTGAACAGTTTCACAATACTTTAAACTAATATATTTTACCATACAATAAAAATTCATTAAAAATACAATCGGGCCCTGCAATTTTGCCCCGACTTTAGTTCTAAAATACCTTTCAATACATCTGCATTTGTAAATGGCATATTTAACTCATTTAACACAATTTTTAGTTCATCTTCGGCAATTCTATTTGTGAAATCAATTACATATTCGTCTGCTTGAAAAAATACACTATCAGGGTTGTTTATAGCTCTACAATATTCAGAAAAAAAGTGTCTAAAGATATACCTTTCGGACCCTTAGGTGCATTACATTCTTTTAACATTCTTCAATATTCTTTGTCATTACTGAAACGTGCAGACAATAACTTTTGTGTTTTAATTTTATTTTGTTCATAGTTAAATGATCTAACATTCTTTTTGTATATACTTCTGGCCTTGCCCATTTCAATTCTATTAACATCGCTATGTTTTTTTTTCTATAAAAGTTTAGTTTTCTATGAAAATAGACTCTGTTGGCCTCACAAATATCATTACATACATATGAGGCTGTTGTATAACCACCACTTTCCTTAAGATTTTCATAATAACTTTGCGATGTAGAAGTTTAACAAAGTAATATTTACATACATTATCTATACAAGATACAAAACTATCAAATACAATTATCAACATCTTCACTTGAGCTAATACAATCAAGATTACTTTTCAAATCCTGAAGTTTACATTTGAAATCAGCACTGGATATTGATTCCTGAAAAACATATTTTTTATCTGCATTCCATCTATAATAAAAATTGTATTACTATTTGTATTTTCAGTTGTAACATTATAATCAATTTCATCAGGATTTGTCTGCCCCTGAATGGCAAACTCTATGATACAATGGTCAAAAACAATATTAGGCCCATGGATATAAAATTTTATAAAAAGTGGTAACATTTCTTCATTGACTATACAATAATCAACTACACTCGAACCTGCACTGACCACATATGTATACGCACCTGTACTATTACAGACTCTAATATTTGCAATACGTAGACCTGTTTGCTTGAGTTTTTCTTGGTAAAATCGTGTCAACATTATAATCTTCAGGTAATAAGTTTTTCATTTTTTAAGGTGTGCGTATTCTCTACTACAAAATAAGGTAGATTACCTACTCAAGAGTTTAAATCCCCAAGGACCTACACTGAGCAAGTATCTTCTCCATAAGTATTCTGCGTATATATAATATTGTCTAAAAGTACATCAAAAACATTTGAATCAACTAGTTCATTCCTGCTAGAGGATGACGGTATAATATAACACAGACAAATGAACAAATCTGTAGTAAGGTTAAAATGAGTTCCATCTATTCGTACCCAAATGTGAGAATTTTCATGCTTTAATATACAGGTATTGTCTTTAACAAATGGTACCAGTCGCTTTTTTCCAATCTATTTAAATAAAAATGCTCAAAACCATTTCTATCAAAGTTTATAACATCACTAACCCAGGTTTCCGTAAAAAAAATCGTTATTTTCAAATAATTGAATAATGTCTGGACATTCAAGTTTATTGACACGCTTACTTTTCAGCCCCTGTATGTCCAATAATGCATTAATGCAATAATGATTTCAACACATTTTATTTCGAGATTGCAAACAAATACATATACAATTATGAACAATAATACAATCATGTAATGCAATCAGAAATAAACAAAATAACACAATGCAATCATGTAAAATGCAATAATTAGATTCAAGATATCTCAATTTATCGTCAATGTTATTAATATAGTTTGTGCTTTGAAAACCCTATTGGGTACCCCTTGTACTGTCGTCTGCTTGCTGATTGAATGTGGGCGGTTCGGTTCACTATGCGTGGGCGCTGTCCTCTGATTGGCCTGCGTCTTCATCGCGGCTGGATTTTTCTTTGGCGCACGCTCACTGATCGACCGACCTCGATTTTGACCGGCTACTCCACGTGATTTCGCCCTACCACGGGTAGCCTGCTTGTTTATATTGACAGTACCTGAAAGGCCGGAATTTGTAGTGTTCTGAGTGTTCAATGTTGGATTTATTTTAGGGGAATTAAAAATGGACTGTGATTGTGAACTTTGCGTGCTAACATCAGATTGAGTACTGTCAATATTCACACACGATATTATATTGTCTGTACCGCGCACACTGTTTCGAAAGGGTAAGTTACTTTCACATTCGGTTTCTACCTGTCCCGAAACAATGTTTCTGATCTGTCTAAGTGTACCAGATAATGATACATTATTGGTGCTTCCTAGGATTTGTGCCTGTGGCCTAAAATTGCCAGATGGCATCCCTGTTGACTGTTGGTATGGCACCGATATAGGGGCCGCGGTCGGTGCAGCTGACATCGGCGGAGCTGCGCCTGGCGGAGGGTTACTGGTAACATGTTTTGGCGTATTAATAAAAGGCTTCAATAATCGATCATAGCCTGGAAATTCGCCACATACTACGCAATCGTTTACAAAGATGTTGTCTGCACTGGTGTTGGTCGTGCTGTTCACCATGATCTTGTACTTCTCCTTGCTGACCTCCATCCCGTATGCTCCTGCTCTTTCATAGAGTTCATTAGTGAGATCTTGAAGTTCACTGCTGGTGCCACCCATGAGGTCGATGTCATCAACAATCTCAAGTTGGAAATGGGTATTCCACCGATGGAGATAGAGGTGTGGTGGTCATGAAGAGGCCATGCATTATCTTCTCAAGGGCAACAGGACGGGAAAGAACATACATCCCTGACGGACGCCCACTAACGTCCTGAAAAATTCCCCCAGCTGTCCGTTGAGAAGAACTGCGCTGCTGGCGTGTCCGTAAAGTTCTTGAATTGCCTTCACCAGCCCTTCGTCAATGTTGAATCCTTTCATAAAATTCCAAAGGTCATCATGCAACACGCGTTCGAAAGCTTTCTTAAAGTCAGTGTGTTATCACCATGTTTTTAATTATTACGTGTAAACTAAATGGTGCAATTCAGCCTACCTTTAGATCAAAATGTTGGTTATTTTTAAATGCTAAAACATTCACATTAATTGACACGTTCAAGTATATCTATTCTTCGAATATAGCATCACAACTATTTAAAAAAATGGTCATCAAACATCTATATGAGTAATTCTTAATATTATGTGTTTGAATTTGTGAAGTTACATGGCCACTATCCTACTTTATCAAACCTTACAAAAAGTATTCACACCTGTTCCTTTATTGAACTAACGTATGCGGTTTTTAATTACATAAAACACACCAAGCAAGACAAGGCAGATTCATGTAATAACACATGGAACCGAGCTACGTTTTCGAATGAAGCTAATGTGTTTAAATAATCAAATCTAGTTAAAAACATTAACCGGTCTTAATAAATCATTTCTAGGTGGGTAAGTTTCACAATGACAGTAAAGGCTGAAGGCGAAGTTATTATGTTTTAGACATTTTAGTACAGTAACAGCTTCTTGTTCCCTTAATCTGATACGGTATTATATATAGAGTTATTTGTTGGATTTGGTGGAATATCGATTTAATTTACGAGTGATCATATAACAACTATATGTCTATGGCCACGAGTGAATTAAAATCGATTTTCCACCAAATCCAGCACATTTACTTCTTATGTTATGCTTACAAATGATTATTTTTGTATTTTAGCTGAAATAATGACGTCGCAACGTCATGACAACGACGTCATTTCACAGTATAACATTGAAAATTATCGCTAATGTTCACTGTTTATTTTCACTGTTTGAAAAGTGAATTATCCGTTTTAATTCACTGATATTTCTCTATAAACCACTGGGAAGCATAAAATAAATTATGTATTATGCGATATCTTACAGTAGTTTAGCTATCAGTGTGTCGACATTAAAACAATAAAACAGCGCGAGTCAAGAGCAATTTAAAAACTCAATAACAGTTAACAGTTTATGGTAATAAATATTTATATTGATGATATTGAAATTTGGCTCTAGAAGCCTTGCGCACGAAACCGTATGCGATGCGTTGTATATTATGTGTTGCAAATCGATTTGTTACTGTTTCTGTTAACGTACTTAGACAAGGGACATTATGTATAATTCTATGTTGAAATAATTTTCCTTTGGATGAAGACTCATTACAAATGTTTTTAAAGAAAGAATATAAATCTATACATATTGCTCTTCGTAAAGACAATAAATTGTAAAACATGTTAATTACAAACACTAAAGGCGTCGATCCTTAACACATGAAATGCATAGTAAAATAGAATGAATTGAAAACATTTTTAAACGTAATCAAATATTTGATTGGCCTTTTTAGAATCAGCATTTAATCTTATTATCGTTGTTTGTTCATTATTAACATTTTCTCGTTGTTTTAAATTAACACAAGCCATTCATATTTATAAAGAGTGTGTCTTAACGCACGGGTCGAGATGTATGTGCGCTTTTTATCATCCTATTTATTTTTTGAGATAACGTAGACAAAATAACAACAACATGGCCCTTTTTTGACGTTCAGAAAGCATAGAAAGTGTGATGAAAATGGTAATGAGAACTGAATATAAAGATAAATTGCAATCACCATCATATTAAATGAATATTGTTGGAATATCGAATACCTATCTTACTAAGAATATAATTTCATTATGGAAATTCCCTATACAAAACGTTTGATTATTGACACCATATACAAATTCTAAATATACAATAAGATAATTCATGAAAATAAATAAAAAATAAATCTGCGAGCAATACTTTTTACTCACGAATTAGGTAGTCAAAAAGACAGTCATGTTGACCGGTACTTAGTTGTTCATGCATTACTTGTTACCCTAGCAGTTCACACGGTTTCAACAACTCTGACCTAAACATGGGTAAAGAGCGCTAATGCGCTTTTTCGGCGAAGCTGTCTTACCCAGGTTTTCACCTTAAATGACTTTTACCTTTACCCAGCAGATACGCATAAATATATTCGAATATTTCATAGGCTGATTCGAGATAAAACCTCTGAACTTTGGCAACAGCACCGTGTCTGTGCTCAGCGCAAATGATGTATCACTATTCAGTGTAAGGAATTCCGGACTACTCTCTGTATGTTGAAACGACACAGATTGTGGCCCAGTTACAATTACGAGTGAAAATCCACCACGCAGAATTTCAGGGTCAGTGCTCTTTCACCTTATCTTCCGGGGAATATATAATTAACTATCGATAAATACAGTTTTGCTTTCAAGCTGAGAAAACAAACAAATAGTATAGTGTCACGATAAGAGAAAAATCGTTTAATAATCCAACCACAAATGTTTACCGTACTCGGTCAGCACGTCTGGTGATCGTTCCTAAACGCCCAGATGCCGCTGCCCTTATTTACAAGTTTGATATTTTGAATTCAATTTTGTATCAAAAGCATCGTGCTAAAATGTGCCATTTACAATTCGCAATGAGATTTTTAAAGACCCTCGTCATGCGAAAATGGGTCTTATTGCATATGCGCACATCATATGTATAGCCCACTCAGCCTGCGCATCTCTCAGTCTGGTCAGGAGATACTTTATGAGACCTTAACATATTGGATGATTTTACAGCGAACAGCATCACCGCTGACCAGACTGCGCAAATGCACAGGTTAGCTTAAGATACGCTGGCCGAAACGCATAAGACCCATTTTCGCATGACGCGGCTATGAAAGTGTGATTTAAATGTGTCGAAAGAAAACTGCGTGTAAATCAAATATTAAAATACAATACATTTCGATGGTGAATAAATACACTCATAACAAGGCATGTTAGGACACATATGAAAGTATAATTTGTATCTACTTACACTAATGTGTGGTTTGACAATGATAACACACATTTCACGAAGTGAAAATGCGACTAACAAGTTAACAAACACAATAGTTCTATATTTGTTTTCAATTTTATTATTTAGAAACGTAAATTGTAAACTTTATTTCAAAGTCTAGCGATTATATAGCATTTTTGTTGTTGTCTATAGTATATCTTTAGTAATTGGTGAACTCACTTTCAACGTTTTATTCATTGAGCACTGTGAATGTAAACAAACTTAACCTTCTACTATTGCGGTGTTAGCACCAAAAGATCGCCGCTTTCTATTGAGAACAAAAGAATGTTTCCCAGGCTTATCAAATTTAAACCCGCTGTAGCAGCATGCACTATGAACGAGGTTACACAACATCCCACTATACTTGTTTATCAGCATCTATTAATAGCCTCAGATTATGAATGACTGCGGTGGTTATCGTTCTTAGCGTAGTTAAGAGCAGACCGACTTGCAACGCGTACTACTAATCTTAGTTCTTCGCAAGCGAACAACTAAAAAAACAAGCCTATATACTTACTCTGAAATGGTCAGACCAGGATCTGCTGCCTATGTCGAGTCTGTCTGCTAAACGTTTCAAGTCCAGAGTTAAAATGAGACGCTCATACAGTTTGCTGCACACTAGCACAGTAAACATTTAGGATTTATTGCTCCAATATATACATACAATTTACCGAGTTAGTAGTGAAAGTTTGAAACATAAATAAGTTTGCAAAACAATCACGATAATAACTGGCTGTAAAGCAAAATACTGATGGAGCTGATAGATGTTACTTTTCTCCTTGTACAAAATTAAAGAAGGTAATCACGTGACAAACAAGATGGCAACGTCCATGTCACGTGATTTATCCTTCTGAAACTACTAGAATCACAAATCTAGCTGTCTTTACAACAGAAACACTATATTGCTTACATTTTACAAGCCTATCATTCAGTTTTATGCAATGATGACACCACATATAATAATTTCCATTTGTGACATTTAACAAGTTCCATTAACAATGAATTGATTAATAACCTTCGTTTTTATTCAATTTAACTCTGATACAACTTGAAAACGTAATCAGACTGCGATACTTAAACGAACATCTGTCCTGTTTGAATCCCGCAGTGGTATGGTGTATATACAGTGTGATTAGGTAAAACCAATGTCGTTATACTATTATTAGATTAAGAGCTTTCGGTTGGTCTTGAGAATACAATATGATAAGTGACCACATTATTTTGGTCTACAAATAATACACATATATCGTGCATGAAGATCATTTGCATATGCATGTTTCGAAAACAAAAATAACTTAATTAACTTAATTAAAAACATTATTTATGCTATAAATTGCAATGCAACAAGATGTTTGATGTATGCTCCAATATCTTGTTAAACGATTTATGAACATAATAGAAATAAGCGGAAACTTTCACCAAATTATTAAAAAATGTTCTTGTTTGATGGTTTAGGCGAATACTATGTTAGAATTCAATTTATGAATGTGTTATAATGAAAAATTTCAATATTACATTCCACGACATGAAACATGTCTTAATTTAAATATATTTAACAACATATTTCGACAGACGCAATAAAATTAAAACATACTTTTTAATATAATATACTTTTTGACAATATATATGTACAATAAACACATTTGCACGATGAAATAACATTATTAAAACATGATTGTTACATTCATATTTATACATTTAATTAGATACACTTTCTATGAATACACAATTATAATCAAACAATAATGTAAACAGATAACAGACTATCGGCTTAATCACATGCATACATATTTAATTTTTACAACATCTGAATCAACAATGCAAAATATGTATTGTGAATGTGCAAGGCATACAAGCTTTGGCTAATAAACATTAATCACACACGACATATTGTCTATAACTGGAAGTTAGATTTATACACATATCACGTGGTTTTTTGTTATTTACTGTCGCAATATACGTAAAAATCTTATGTTTCAATATAAAAACATTGAACGGATTGTAATAAATATAGAGGCGTATAGGTTGTTATCATAAAAAACGACATAAAAGCAAGTGCCACTATTTGAAGATGTCTTTCAGATGTTATATTACTGTGCAAATTGATATATATATATATACATTTAAGTCTGTCAAAGAAAGCTACACATTGATACGGTCCATTATCATCTTAGGATCCAACATTTTACAAAATAAGTATAAACTAAAATCACAGAAATTGTAAATTAATGGACCTCTTTATCTGAAACAGAGCCTCCTGTCCGTTCAAAGAACTGGGACAAGATCGGACTTCGCGCTGGCTATGTACAGTGGAGCATTTACATTTGTAGGAGCCCACGATGTTCTAGCAAACTTGGTCGCTGTGGCAATAGTGGCCGTCTTTACCACCGGTTTCTAAACACTCCTCTATATCTGCAAGGATGCACACACATTAAAACTATACCAATTTTCAAAATGAGTTTATTGTTACATGTACGTAGAGGAATTGATATTATATATTGGTGTTTTAATTTGTGTTGGTGCGACACATTCTGGAACGTTTACGCATGAATTAACTTTGTCTACATTGCCGGAAACACCTGTGTGTTATTCCCCCATTTACACGTTAGATAACAATAACATGTTTTGTATAAGAACAACGTGTGTTCGAATTCGCGATATTTTCTTGGTTTTCCTTTCAAATTCCTTACATGTTTACCTGCATTAATTTGTTTCAATATTTCTTATGTTTACCCATACAAGTGTCCCCTAAGTTGTTTGCAACACTAGACACGTCAACAAGATTTGAAGGGCAATCCTGATAACAATCATCCACGTAGTCTGCTTGTTTTACTTATGTAACCAAGTGCTATATCATACAAACCTCTGCATATTGGACAACACTGCCCCTGCACGTAAATAACGTCATCTCCCGAGCACCCTAGCTGTGGGCAAGACGTAAGGGTATCCTGTCTGTCACACTGCAACACACCGTCCTGAAATATAGGAACAAGCAGTGCCGGATTAGGAACAAGGAACTCCAGAAAATCGGCAGAAGGGTAAGCCTTGTTGACATTGTCTTGGTCTATTTTTTTAGTCACGTGATTATATACATGAACGTCAGCACACTGTTAATAGTGATAATTACATTGACCCAGTAACTACGGCTTTGGAAAACTAAGTGATAACTGGAAGCAGGGAGTTTTGTTATCTAACCATTTGCGCTTTCTGAAATGTGTTGAACAATGCAANGATGTTCTAGCAAACTTGGTCGCTGTG
The DNA here is from genome assembly GCA_007657795.1 of Dreissena rostriformis. Taxonomy (NCBI): domain Eukaryota; kingdom Metazoa; phylum Mollusca; class Bivalvia; order Myida; family Dreissenidae; genus Dreissena; species Dreissena rostriformis. The sequence goes on from VMBQ01001371.1 coordinate 54,166, forward strand.
GCAATAGTGGCCGTCTTTACCACCGGTTTCTAAACACTCCTCTATATCTGAAAAGGATGCACACACATTAAAACTATACCAATTTTCAAAATGAGTTTATTGTTACATGTACGTAGAGGCATTGATATTATATATTGGTGTTTTAATTTGTGTTGGTGCGACACATTCTAGAACGTTTACGCATGAATTAACGTTGTCTACATTGCCTGAAACACCTGTGTGTTATTCCCTCATTTACACGTTAGATAACAATAACAATATATTTCGTCTAATCTCTTACGTCAAGCCGCGTTACTAAACGCTTTTTTTGTAAAATGTGCATACATTCAGAAAAGGTTCGTGTAAGTTTTCAATTTTCGAATAGTCAATAAATTTGTAAAGCATTATGACAAATGTGTTTTATCAATCTATTTGATATGTAAATTGACCAATTATGATTGTTATTAGTTTTTTTGTCAATTTACTTAACGGAATTATGTTAACTCAGATTAGTTAAGTAGTGATACATGGTGACACACTGGCGAGTTATTTGATCATACGACGGGAAATGCTTACCTTCATAAATAGTGCCGTTCCCATGGAAACCCTGTCGGCACTGACAGGTTGACCGTGTAGCACAATTTATGCACGTTGCATTCTGGTGACAGTTGTGACCAGCAGAACAAAAGTTCGTTACTGAAACATAAAATATGATATGATTATTTTATGGAATTTACTATTCATACACTTCAAATACTTTAATAACACGCTTAAAACGCCTTTTTTTGAATTCGTTTATCCATATTATATCACATAAAACTGCTGCTTTCACAAAGCCAAATCAAGGCTTGATGTTTTAGAAAAAATCACAGAAGGGTACATATATATTTGCATATATGAATGAATTCCACAACGTCGAAATTACTATACAAGTTGCATATACAAAAACAATATATAACAAGCTACTTATAAATTCGTAAGGACTGAATAATGTAGAATGTTCCTGTTTATAGATAAATTTATGTACATAGTTAAAGGTATAAAGAACACACAAAGAATGAATTGGAAACAAAAAGCCTCAATTCAACATACTTAAGAGTTTTTCGCTGATAATAACCTTCCAAACCAAAATTCACTGATGCAGCCCTGATAATCGCTAACAATTATCATCACAATCTTGCTCAGTTATTGCAGTGGTGATATTGTACATAAAATTAAACCATAAAAAAAATATCAGTGAAATTTTTCAATACTTGATCAATAATTGTCCCATGTTTAGTGATTATTTGTTTCGAATTATTTATATATAAATGTCTTTACCCTCCTGATTTATTTTGTATAAAAACAACGTGTGTTCGAATTCGCGATATTTTCTTGGTTTGTCTTTCAAATTCCTTACATGTTTACCTGCATTAATTTGTTTCAATATTTCTTATGTTTACCCATACAAGTGTCCCCTAAGTTGTTTGCAACACTAGACACGTCAACAAGATTTGAAGGGCAATCCTGATAACAATCATCCACGTAGTCTGCTTGTTTTACTTATGTAACCAAGTGCTATATCATACAAACCTCTGCATATTGGACAACACTGCCCCTGCACGTAAATAACGTCATCTCCCGAGCACCCTAGCTGTGGGCAAGACGTAAGGGTATCCTGTCTGTCACACTGCAACACACCGTCCTGAAATATAGGAACAAGCAGTGCCGGATTAGGAACAAGGAACTCCAGAAAATCGGCAGAAGGGTAAGCCTTGTTGACATTGTCTTGGTCTATTTTTTTAGTCACGTGATTATATACATGAACGTCAGCACACTGTTAATAGTGATAATTACATTGACCCAGTAACTACGGCTTTGGAAAACTAAGTGATAACTGGAAGCAGGGAGTTTTGTTATCTAACCATTTGCGCTTTCTGAAATGTGTTGAACAATGCAACCGTGATTGGCAAACGTCATATCGCATTTTGATCGTGACTGTTAGTTGTATAATCAATTATAATTGCATAAGCGACAGCAACACGTGGTATATGCACTTGTATATAACACTTACTAAAGCATTGGGTGGTAGATACTGACAATTGATTAAAGAATGCGGTTAATATCTGAATAGATAACCGGTTGTATTGTTAAGAATTAAACGTATGTCATCGTCGAAAACTGAATCACTTGTTCGTGTTTTTATTCTTAAATAGTTGTCAACTATTTGGCGATATAAACAAAATGGTTTTCAGTCAAGTGCTTAGTTTTGAAAATTGGATGACTCAATCTTCGTTACACGTACAATCGGCACTCTTTATAAAAACAGTTCTATATTGCCGTGGCGTACATGATGTGTTTTCTGACTAGCAACCGGAAGGTCAATGGTTTGATCCCCACGGTGGAAGCGTTCTTTTGATAACCCCCAAAAGACACCAAGTTCTGGTTTTTTCCAGAACACAGACTCGAAAAAAATGCACAAAATAAATAGGTTTAAACGAAAACAAACATCTGTGTCTTCAAATTTTGTTAAAGTTTTCTCTTACCATGCCGTAAAATTGAAATGATAAACGAAAAAAGAAACGCAACAACTCTTGACAATCGTGAGAATTATCACAACTATAAATTAACTTACATCGCACACGCACGTCTGGCATGATCTTGGACTCATCTGCTCGCCATGCTTATAAAACACGCCATGGTAATAACACTGTTCTGAAAGCAAGAAGAAATAAATAGGAACGCCACATTGATAATTTTATTTACATATCAAAGTTACATAAGCTGCCAACAGCAGCATACTAAAGTTGTTAATCAAATATTAATAACCCAACCCTATGAGAAACTCACATGTGACAAACTTTGATTCATACGTGTGACATGACGCAGACGATATTTATTGATTTATTATCTTAAACACAACATAATAACGTACTTGTTTCGTCTTAACAATAAACGGGCATGCTATATCAGTATTAAGACAACCAGGTTGAATTGCTGTTTATTGGTTTGATCTATCTTCCATTGAAAGCAAAAGAATCAGCCTTTACAAATTATTCCTCTTTCTGTTCATACTATTTTTTTTAGACTATTCACATAGTTTAAGCTTCTTTAAATGAAATATATTGCATACATTATTGTTGTTTTAAAAGCCGATATAATAAAACTTACTTTGTTTTCTAAAGCAAGTCGGACAGCATTCCACGGGCTCTATCGTGGAAGTTACACAGTCAAGCGTTGGACACTGCTTCTGTCTACATTCAATGCTTCCATTCTGAAAAAGGAAAAAATAACAACATATTATTAAATTTTTATGAATAGAAAAATAGAGAGGTATTATAACGCAACATTTGATATAAGTGAAGAAATCAACTGGTTCTAATTGGCTGTGTGTTGTTAGTGCAATATGGTTGTGGATCTGGGATCGTATTTACAAACACATTCTTAGACTTAAGAATAAGGAATAAACTTAGAACCGATGCAAATATTTCCAGCGTACAGGCTACCAGTGGTGGAAATGTCACAAGAACCGCTATGCAATCTTTTTAACGCTGGTTAAAGGTTTAGTGAAATGAAAAAAAAGCAATTTCAATTTTGTTAAATCGGTGATGATTACATCTTCCAAGACATAGGCTACGACTTTTTAAGCACCAATTAAAAGCATTATATGCAATAGGGTTGAAAAATTGTGACACATTTCTAGCACACACAAATTGTATAATGTAAAAAGAGCACACGATCCTAATAAAACCCTTAAATCTGAGTTTGTTCAAAATCACAAGAAGTGTCAATGTTACATTTCACAATGGAATGGCCCTATTTAATATAGCAAACCAAATACTTTGTAACATAAGTGAAAGCCCGGTCGATCCATTCCATGTGTAATAACTGATGAAGGAAGCGTTCTATGTTGTTAGGAAGTTTGCAAGAACAATTGATACAAATTGCAAAACTTATTCATAACACAAACATCTGTATTTTACATTAATCATAACATTTGAAAACATTTAGAGCTAACGTTAGGATGTGGTTTGCCCTTACGCCAGTTGAGCCACCAGTGCACGCTATGATTTTCATTGACCGTTCAAAGGCGGTTTATTAACAAGTCTTTGTGTTATGTGCTTTCGTCCTTTGTGTCTTAGTGTATGGCGATCGGTTATGAGTCGATAATCTCAATGGAATGACACAAATAAATTCACGCTCATGTAATTGAAGATTCATTTTATTCATATTTCAATTTTGACAGTAGACTTCATTTTTTGTAAAGTAATATACATACATCTTAAAGACGACGGAGGACTTCTGCAACTGTCCATAGACCCGCCCGTGTTTGTGACGATTTTCAATTCGCTATTGCAATCTAAAACGAAAGCAGGTATATATTAAGCAATTTGTACTTTGTATATTGTGTATCACATTGAGGATTTCACCAGCCAGTGTCATTTGTTTCTGTCAATTTATTTCAAGCAATTAATCTTAAAAATGATTGAAATGTGCGTCTACGTTAAACTTGTCCACGAAATCCTTACACATTTGTAAACACATTCAACGTTAAAACACGAACACATGTCCGGATGCAACCAAAGAGGAATTTAGTTTAGTTAGTTATTCGATTTTATATGAAATTAACGTGAATTGGTAGTGTATCAAATACTCATTTTTGACGGGTTTGCTTTTTAAAGGACTAACATTTCTTTATAATTAGTGTAATATACGATAAACGAAATTTTGTGTATGTTTTTTTTAGTAATTGTCAACAGATTGAAGTTTATTCTTATTTAACGATCAGTGAGTTTAAGTAAATCAAGGTTGATTTATTGAGCAACTTGATGGGTTGAAGCTTAAACATTGTACTGGGTGAACATTAAAAACAATATACGTTTCATATGCTCATCGCATGTCTATACCAATCAACGATTTGGTAGGGTTGTTGTGAGCATCAGATTTGATTGAAAAATTCCACAATCGCATCTCTGCAAACAAACGAATGCAATAATATACAAACATTTCAAACGATGATTTTTTAATTAGCCATGTAATACCAGGGAACGCACAGCAGCTTGAGATAAAAATACTTGCAAAATGAAGCAGAAGTTGAGAATCAATAAAAAAAAAGCTGATGTATGCTTTTTCTCTACATCAAAGTTATTTTCATAGACCCAGTGAACTCGTGCCCTTATACAGATTTTATTCCACAGATGTTTGCATAAGCAAACATAAACTTTCCAAAGTGTGAGGAATGCTGTAATAACCATTTCTCAACAAACCTTTTCTTCAAGAATGAAATGAGAATGGTGCACCTGTCAAAGGTTAAATTATAATCTCACCAACAGTTTCTAAAAAAGCCGTTTATGTCAATATTATAAAATTAAATCGTTTGTCATTCACTTGAACTACTTCTTCAAGCCGGAACCAATATGATTGAACGGGATTTCACAGCCGAACTTTTATAGTTCATTTTCACTCTAATTAAAGAACACCAAAGCTCCATTTTGTAAACTAATCGATTCACTAAACAGCTGATGGCAGTAGATTGCAAGCGTGCAAACGTTTGCCAGTGATAATAACAATGTGCGAATGTAAGCCAATCTTTAGAAAATGTAGAGTAGATCGCTTGGTTGTGCCTTGTATTGTTTGACGGTGATATGTGATTATAATTGTTGTAAGTAATTGTTACATTAAGCGTATACGCTTTTTGTTTTAGTGAATAATTACAGAGTAGTAGTTCTAATATTTCTATTGCGTTTGTATTGTTTTTCTCAGTATTTTATAAACCTGGGCGTCGTTAAAGAGGGCTATTATTTAGCAACGTTTAAATGTTACATTTATTCTTTCCCTCTTATAATGAGATTACTGTATAGTGATGCAAAGCTGTACTTTTCATTCTTTAGACGGTTACATTTGCTATCTATCAAATGCATTTTTATTAAATTTATATCGTTTATAGTTCCTTCTTTAATATACACATACGACATAGCAAACAGATCAACTAATGTTGCATTTGTACAATTACTTAATCTATTTCTAGTTAGGAATTAAGGAATACGACCAAACACGTACAGGCATTACCTATTTTTGCATTCAAAATAGGTCTCCAATAACCAGTGATTCGCACACACATTAACTATAAAATATGAATGAGTCAGCCTGTTGTTCGAATAAAAATGATAATTAAACTAACCTAGAACCAAGCACGAATGAAGGAACGTCTACGCTTATATGAATATATGTAAGAATGGAGGACCATGACAAATTATTTCTAACTTTTTTATAAATTGTGATTCTTAAACTGACCTAGAACCATGCACGAATGAAGGAACCTCTTCGCTTATATGAATTAATGTAAGTATGGAAAGACCCTGACAAATTATTGATAATGTGTTTATAAATTGTGATAATTAAACTGACCTAGAACCATGCACGAATGAAGGAAGGTCTTTGCTTATATGAATTGGAAAGACCCCGACACATTATTGATAACTTTCTTACACACGTGAGTTCGAGGTGGCGTTTTATTTCGTGTTATATTACAAAACCACACAAACTGAGCCACAATTAAAAGCATTTGCAATAAACAATCAGGTAATCGTATGTTTTATCATCATCATCCTCATCATCCTCATCGTCATCCTCATCATCATCCTCATCATCATCATCATCATCATCATCAATCCCTTGACCGGTTTGGCCGTTGGGGGCAAATGACGGACGACGATACAGAAATCCTTCTCCAGTCAGGTCTGTTGTGTTCTGCTGAAAGTAATTTATCTAATTTACATTGTCCATCCAATTTGTGCTATGACGGCCGCAACATCTACCTCCCTATAGCGTGCCCTGAAGAACAGCCTTGCACAGAGAGTCGTGCCTGGTGACGTGTCCAAACCAAGCCAGCTTTCGTCGTTTGACAGTCGCCAGTAGAGGCTGTTGTGGACCAGCAAGTTTTGCAGTCATGTTCCGGACGTACTCGTTGGTCTTGTGCTCCGTGTAGGAAATGTGGAGCAGTTTTCGGAGACATCTATGTTCAAATGCCTGTATCATGGGCTCTGTGTCCACGTGCAGCTTCCAGGTTTCGCAGCCGTAGAGTAGGATAGAGACTACGAGGGACTTGTAGAGCCTGTACCTGGTGGGGAAGCTGATAGAACTGCTTGTCCACAACCTGCTTAGTCTGGCCATCGCTGCGGTCGCCATGGCAATTCTTATTCGGCCCTCAGCGGTACTGGTTCCATCCTTGGACATGGTTGAAGCTGGTGAATTTTTCTAGCTTCTCGCCGTTCATAGTGATGTCTGCACTGGTGTTGGTCGTGCTGTTCACCATGATCTTGGACTTCTCCTTGCTGACATCCATCCCGTATGCTCATGCTCTTTAATAGAGTTTATTGGTGAGATCTTGAAGTTCACTGCTGGTGCCACCCATGAGGTCAATGTCATCAGCGAATCTCAAGTTGGAGATGGGTCTTCCACCGATGGAAAAAGAGGTGTGGTAGTCATGAAGAGTCCCCTGCATTATCTTCTCAAGGAAAATGTTGAACAGGACGGGAGAGAGCAGACATCCCTGACGGACGCCCACTGATGTCCTTAAAAATTCCCCCAGCTGTCCGTTGAGAAGTACTGCGCTGCTGGCGTTTCCGTAAAGTTGTTGAATGGCCTTCATCAGCCCTTCGTCAAGGTTGAATCCTTTCATAACATTCCATAGGCCATCATGCCACACGCGGTCGAAAGCTTTCTCAAAGTCAATGTGTTATCACCATGTCTTTAATGATTACGTGTTAACTTAATAGTGCAATTTAGCCTACCTTTAGATCAAAATGTTGGTTATATTTAAATGCTTAAAAATTCAAAATTAGCATAACAAATATTTAACAAAGGTCATCAAACATGTTCTTCCATATTAGTAATTCTTATTATAATGTGTTTGAATTTGTGAAGTTACATGGCCACTATCCTACTCCATCAAACCTTTCAAAAAGTACTCATACCTGTACCTTTATTGAACTACCTTATGTGGTTTTTAATTACATAAAACACACCAAGCAAGACAAGGCAGATACATGTAATAACACAAGGAACCGAGCTTCGTATTCGAATGAAGTTCATGTGTTTAAATAATCAAATCTAGTGAAAAACATTAACCGGTCTTAATAAATCATTTCTAGGTGGGTAAGTTTCACAATGACATAAGAGGCTGAAGGCGAAGTTATTATGTTCTAGACGTTTAAGTTCAGTAACGGCTTCTTGTTCCCTTAATCTGATACGGTATTATATATAGAGGATATTTGTTGGATTTGGTGGAATATCGATTTTAATTCACGAGTAATCACAGAAAAACTATTTGTCTATGACCACGAGTGAATTAAAATCGATATTCCACCAAATCCAACACATTTACTTCTTATGTTATGCTTACAAATGATTATTTTTGCAACGTCATGAAAACGACGTCATTTCACAGTATAACATTGAAAATTATCGATAATTTTCATTGTTTATTTTCACTGTTTAAAAAAGTCAATTATCAGTTTTAATTCACTGATATTTCTCTATAAAACACCGGGATGCATACAATAAATTTTATATTATGCGGTATCTTATAGTAGTTTAGCTATTAGTGTGTCGACATTAAAACACTAAAACAGTGCGAGTCTAGACCAATTTAAACGCGGATGAGATGTACATAATATATTTATACTAAATAAATGTTTGGAAAAAAATAGCTTAATTACAGTTGACAGTTGATGGTATACGCAATAAATATTTATATTATTGATATTAAAAGTGGGCTCTAGAAGCCTTGAGTACGAAACCGTATGCGATGCATTGTATAGTATGTGTTGCTAATTCAATTGTAACTGTTACTGTTAACGTACTAAGAAAAGGAACATTATATATAATTCTATGTCGAAATAATTTTCCTTTGGATTAAGACTCATTACAAATGTTTTTAAAGAAAGATTATAAATCTATACATTTTGCTGTTCATAAAGACAATAAATTGTAAAACATGTTAATTACAAACACAAAAGGCGTCGATCCTTAACACATGAAATAAATAGTAAAATAGAATCCTTTGAAAACATTTTTAAACGTAATCAAATATTTGATTGGCCTTTTAAGAATCAGCATATTATCGTATTGTCGTTGTTTGTTCGTTATTAACATCACCTCCTTGTTTTTCCAATGCATTACAATCGTCGTTAATTAATTTCTCCCCATAACTCAAAACTTAAGATCGTAATTATTGAGCAGAATACAACGATCAATTAAATCAAAGCGCGGAAGGCACTGAAGTTGTTCACTATTGCATAATTTAAGACGCAACTCATTTTTCAAAATAATCGCAAGTTTTAAATCAACACAAGCCATTCAAATTTATAAAGAGTGTGTTTTAACGCACGGGTCGAGATTTGTGTGCACATTTTATCACCATATTTATTTCATAGAGATAACTTAGACAAAATAACAACAGCATGGCCCTTTTTTGACGTTCAGAAAGCATAGAAAGTATGATGAAAATGGTTATGAGAACTGAATATAAAGACAATTTGCAATCACCATCATATTAAATGAATATTGTTGGAATATCGAATACCTATATTTCTAAGAATATAATTTCATTATGGAAATTTCCTGTACACAACTTCTGATCTTTGACACCATATACAAATTCTAAATATACAATAAGATAATTGATGAAAATGAATAAAAATTAAATCTGCGAGTAATACTTTTTACTCACGAATTCGGTAGTCATAAAGACAGCCCTGTTTACCCGTACTTTGCTGTTTATGCTTTACTTGTTCACACGGTGTCAACAACTCTGACCTAAACATGGGTATAGAGCACTAATGCGCTTTTTCGGCGTAGCTGTTTTACCCAGCTTTTCACCTTAAATGACTTTTACATAACGCCAGCAGACACGAATAAATATATTCAAATATTTCATAGGCTGATTCGAGATTAAATCTCTGATCTTTGGTTACAGCATCGTGTCTGTGCTCAGCGCAAAGGATGTATCACTATTCAGTGAAAGGAATTCCGGACTACTCTCTGTATGTTCAAACGACATAAATTGTGGCCCAGTTACAATTACGCGTTAAAATCCATCTCGCAGAATTTAAGGGTAAGTACTCGTTCACTTAATCGTCCGGGGAATTTATAATTAACTATCGATAAACACAGTTTTGCTTTCAAGATGAGAAAACAAACAAATAGTATAGTGTCACGATAAGAGGAGAGTCGTTTAATTATCCAGCCACAGATCTTTGCCGTGCTCGGTCAGCACGTCAGGAAATCGTTCCTAAACGCCTGGATAGGCTGCCCTTATTGAAAAGTTTGCTATTTTGAATTCAATTTTGTATGGAAAAGCATTGTGCTAAAATGTGCCATTTACAATTCGCAATGAGATTTTTAATGACCCTCGTCATGCGAAAATGGGTCTTATTCCATATCCGCCCATCATATGTATTGCCCACTCAGCCTGCGCATCTCAGGAGATACATAATGAGGCCATAACACATTGGGTGATTTTATAGCGAACAGCATCGCCCCTGATCAGACTGCGCAAATTCACAGGTTTGGCTCAAGATACGCTTGCCGAAACGCATAAAACCCATTTTCGCATGACGCGGCTATGAAAGTGTGATTTAAATGGGTCGAAAAAAAATGCGTGTAAATAAAATATTAAAATACGATATATTTCGATGATGAAGCAATTCACTCATTATAAGGCATGTAAGGACACATATGATAGTATAATTTGTATGTACTTACACTAATGTAAAGTGCTCCAGTAGTATAATTTGTATCTACTTACACTAATGTGTGGTTTGACAATGATAACACACATTTCTTGCGGTGAATATGCGACTAACACGTTAACAAACACAATAATTAAACTTTTGTTTTCAATTTTATAATTTAGAAACATAAATTGCAAACTTTATTTCAAAATCTAGCGATTATATCGCATTTTTGTTGTTGTCTATAGTATACCTGTAGTAATTGGTTAAATCATGTTCAACGTGTTATTAATTGAGAACTGTGAATGTAAACAAACTTAACCTTCGATATTTCGTTGTTATAACCAAAAGATCGCCTCTATCTGTTGACAACAAAAGAATGTTTCCGAGGCATATCAAATTTAACCCCGCTGTAGCAGCATGCACTATGAACGAGGTAACACATCATCCCACTATACTTGTTCATCAGCATCTATTAATAGCCTCAGATTATGAATGAATGCTGCGGTTATCGTTCTTAGCGTTGTTAAGAGCAGACCGACTTGCAACGCGTACTACTAACCTTAGTTCTTCGAAAGCGAACAACTTAAAAACAAGCCTATATACTTACTCTGAAATGGTCAGACCAGGATCTGCTGCCTAAGTCGAGTCGTGCCTCGCTGTCTGCTAAAAGTTTTAAGTCCAGAGTTAAAATGACATGCTCATACAGTTTGCTACAATTGAGTATCAATGTCACCAGAGTGTCTGTGAATGTTAATGCTAGTCTGTGCCAATGATTGTCTCCTAGTCTATATGGGAATATTGCCACGTGTTGCCCTAGTGCCAAATATTGTTAATACAGTCATTGAATCAACACTGTTATATGATGTATTTATGATACACGGTATGCAATTATCCTTTTTATTACAGGTGATTATTGATATGATTTTATGCTGCTTTCTTATTAAACTATCAAGATATAACATATAGCACTGTAAACATTGAGGATTTATTGCTCCAATATATACATACAATTTACCGAGGTAATGGTGTAAGTTTTAAACATAAATTAATTTGCAAAACAATCACGATAATAACTGGCCGTAAAGCAAAATACTGATGGAGCTGACAGATGTTACTTTTCTCCTTGTACAAACATAAAGGGGGTAAAAACGTGCCAAACAATCTGGCGACGTCCATGTCACGTAATTAATCCCTCTGAAACTACTAGAATCACAAATCTAGCTGACCTAGCTACACTATGTCTGTACAACAGTAACACTTTATTGCTTACATTTTACATGCCTATTATTCAGTTTTATGTAATGTAGATTTATGTAGTTTTATTTAACACATATACTTAATTCCACTGTGACATTAAACACGTTTCCTTATAATTGCATTGATGAATAATCTTCGTTTTTAATCAATTTATCTGTAGTTCAACTTGAAAACGTATTCAGAATGCGGAAATTAAACGGACAACTGTCCCTTGTGAATCCCGCAGTGGTATGGATTCTAAGATATGTGATTAGGTTAAACCAATGTCTTTATAATATAATGATATTTAGAGCTTTTGGTTGGTCTTGAGAATACAATATGATAAGTGACCACATTATTTGGGTGACAAAGTGATTGCTGTCCGTTACTCGCAATACAGTTTAAATGTTCGAATATGTTACAAATATTTTAAATCATCACTTTAGAATTATACAATAATAAACATATATCGTAAAAGAAGATCATTTGCATATGCATGTTCGAAAACAAAAAATGACTCATATATTATTTACGCTATAACATCAATGCAACTAAATCTTTGATGCATGCTCGAATATCTTGTTAAACAATTTATGAATATAATAGTACTAACCGTGAACTATCACCAAATTAAAAAATGTTCCAGGTTGATGGTTGAAGCGAATACTATGATATAATTCAATTTATGAATAATGCAAAGCTAAAATATTGCATTACAAGACATGAACACATGACTTAATTTAAATATATTTAACAACATATTTCGATAGACGCAATACAATTACAACATAATTTTTACTATAATTCATATTTCGATAATATATATGTACAATAAACACATTTGCACGATAAAAAACATTATTAACAAATGACTGATACATTCATATTTATATATATTTAATTAGATGCACTTTCTAGGAATACACAAATATAATCAACAAGAATGTAAACAGATAACAGACTATCGGCTTACTCACATGAATACATATTTAATTTTTACAAGATCTGAATCAATAATGCAAAATATTAATGGCGAATGTGCAAGGCATATATAGAGAATACTAGGTCGGTGCCGAATAAAGCGAAGTTTATTTTGCGAGGCTTAGAAAATCTGAACCACGAGCCTTGGCGAGTGGTTCAGATTTTCGGGCCGAGCAAAATGAACTTCGCTTTATTCGGCACCGACCTAGTATTCGATTTATCCCATCAATATTCTATTTATCATACATTGTTTTATATTTAATTTGTTTCTTATGCAATCAAACAACAAAATCAGATTAAATTGACTGAATCTAACCTTGCGTAGTAATTTTTAAATTGTGTGTGATCTTTTCCGTTTACGCCACTCGAAATAGTCCTTAAGCATTCCATGCAAAAGCAGAGTAACAAGACAAAATACCGCTATATGCCTCGATTCAAATTTAATCAGCATTCCAAATGTTACACACTCAAGTAGAACACAAACGCTTTTGTTCAAATTAAAATTCTAGTTTCACCACTGCAATAAACAAAAGAATGGCTGCCATTTTGAACTTACGTCAGGCATGATTCAGCATTTATCCTCGCCGATAATGTAAATTTTAGTCTATAAACAACTCTTCTTTTTACATACTTTTTACTTACTGGCATAACAAAGTCAAACATCTACTGCTTCTTGTTCTACTCACTTAAGTTATGTAACTACCATATTTATTTTCGTCAGTTTTGTTTGGCGAGTTAAAACTTCCGCACATAAAACAACATTGATTTCTTCATCGCCATTTGGTATAAAAACACGCTTACCTCAATCAGTCAATGGCAACTTTAATTCAATCATAATAAAAATAAAGTTACAACGATATGCACTTCCATTTTTTGTTGAAAAGACGAAAAAAAAAAAACAAACAAAAACCAAAAAACGTTCGAACTAGTATCTTACCTTTAATTATCCTTTAACATCCATAAATAATCCATTTAACACAATAATTGACGATTTTGCATTTATGGTCTTTAATAATTATTTTAGCATAGTTAAATAAAGACCCTTATGCCATCCTATCACTAGTCTATATCTATTCAAATGTGTTTATGAACTCGATAAACTTTCCACTTCGTCACACGCTACGTCATGATGACGGTCATGTACTCTACATTTCTCAAAATTAAACTGTTGTGTTTCGTCACAGAAATTACGTCACACGAGATAAACGTCATAAATTGCGCAATCAATAATGAAAAATAAAAGTACGGAAAGCCGGTTTTGAGATAAATTTAAGTGACAATTCGGCTTTTATTTATATACGGTATATTGATTTGAAAAAGCAAACATTCATTTCATGTATAAATCCAAAAAAAGTAGTCCGCCGCGCGTGACAGCTCTATTTCAACACTGCTGAAAATAAACGAAAATATATCCCACAGTCCTTTATTTCGACAATGCACGTCTGAGGATGGGATAAAAGCTTTTACTGATCAACATTTATCAAGCACGACATTTTTTCTATCACTCGAAGTTAGATTTATACACATATCACGTGGTGTTTTTTTATTTATTGTCGCAATATATGTACAATTCTAATGTTTCTATAAAACAAAATTGAACTGATTGTTATAAATCTATAGGCGTATTGTTTGTTATCATAACTGACATAAAAGCAAGTACCACTATTTTAAAATGTCGTTTAGATGTTATGTTACTGTGCACATTGATATATTTACATTTAAGTCTATCAAAGAATGCTACACAATTGCAACGGTCCATTATCATCTTAGGATCCAACATTTCACAAATCAAGTATAAACTAGAATCACAGAAATTGTAAATTAATGGACCTCTTTATTTGAAACAGAGCCTCCTGTCCGCTCAAAGAACTGGGACAAGATCTGTCTTCGCGCTGGCTATGTACAGTGGAGCATTTACATTTGTAGGAGCCCACGGTGTTCTCGAGAACTTGGTAGCTTTAATGGCAATAGTGGCCGTCTTTACCACCGGTTTCTAAACACTCGTTCATATCTGTAAAAGATGCATACACTTTAAGGATATGCAAATTTTAAAATTGAGATTCCTTTTTTCTCGATATTACTATTAAAATGGCGCTTTTGCTTGTTTTTACATATTCGATGAGGCATTGGTATTCAATATTTGTGTTATAATTAATGTTGGTCCGCAACATTCTGGAACGTTTCCGCATTGATTTACTTTGTCTAGATTGCCGAAAACACATCTTTATTATTTAGAAGATATATTATATCTGCAATAAATTATAATAACATCAATTATTCAGTGTGCATCTTGTGAAAAAAGCATAGCAAGACTAAATTCGTTGTTTGCTACATTTAAAAAGTTATTTCCCCATAAACACGTAGTTAACCATTACAATATATGTTTAATATGCGACGAATTGTGTTGGAGATTTCCACTTTCTCAACATACGAAAGTGTTTATGATCATTTTATAAATGTCTCCTACAATTCACATATCATTTCATAAGCAGTTCGGAACTTCGTCAGAATAACGTAAAGAATAATGTAAATCCAGGGGTGTGACGACACTGATTTCGACCTCTAACGTCGAGTAGTATTAATAAACGCTATTCTTTCATAATGTTTGACGAGAAATTCTCACCTTCACAAACGGTTCCGTTCCCATGGAAACCCCGTCGGTACTAACAGGTTGACCGTGTAGCCAAATTTATGCTAGTTGCATTTGGATTACAGTTGTGGCCAGCAGAACAAAAGTTCGTTCCTAAAACATACCATTATATATCCGTATGTTATTGTTTATACCATTAATATACTTAAAAACTCTAATAACCAAAGCCAATGCTGCATTCTTTTTATCATATAATAATCTCAAAAGGCAAATGGATGTTATGCGTTGACAGCCATGATGCAAGTCACGTTTGTTCGTAATTTTGTTATTTTTAGTTGTTCGCGCTAGCGGACAACTAATGTAGATGGAGTTTTGCAATTCAGTATGCTGCTTAACTACGCCATGAATGAAAACCACCTCATCTGCCTGTTTATACAGGTACACTGCAGACAGATCTTGCGGATTGTCTTCTATTTAAACACGCTGTTCACATTTAAATCACTTAGCGGTTTTTCGAGTGTGTATGTAATAGATAGTGTTTAACAGCTTGTGCGACGCACATGGAGAGTTGATCATTGAAATATGTACATATTTGCCGCTTTCATGGAAAACAGGGCGTAATGCATGTCAAATAAGATAAGCCTGTGCACACTGATTAGCCTGTGTAATGCGCACAATTTGTCTAAGTTATCTCTATAACATAAATATGAGGATAAACATTGCACATACATCTTGACCTGTGCTTTAAGACACACTCTTTATACATGTGAATGGGTTGTGTTTATTTCAAACTTGCAATAAAAAAAGTTATAACATAATTTTGAAAACTGAGTTACGTCTAAGATTATGCAATAGCGGACAACTTCAGTGACTTCAGAGCTTTGATTATAAATTGTTGTTACACGTTTAGTTGTTTACAACATAACAGCAGCGCTTCTGACTGACAAAAGAGAGACATAGCATAAGCCTCGAGCTTTTTTCTCAATTCTCTGTCAAATTGTATACTACAGCCTTTATGTTAAGCAATACTGCGATTTCTACCTGCCTTGTATATTGTTAAAAAATAGTAACTATGTTTTGTATTGTATTGCTTATTATGTACTTTCTATGAACTAAATAAATAGTGTTTAAGCCAAGTCACGTTAATCTCTAGCGCCTTTGAGAACAAACATCTTATATAAAATTCGAAAAGAAACAAAAGTGTGTATTGTAGAATGTTTTTCAGTTTAAAGATACGTGTATATACATAGTTCAACGTATAAAGTACACACACATAATGAATTGAAAACACGGCCTCAAATTAGAATATTTAAGAGTTCCTCGCAGATAATAATATTCCAAACTTAAATTTACTGATGTAGCCCTGATTATCGCTAATGATTATCTTCCTAATCTTGCTAAGCTAGTGCAGTGGTGATATTGTAAACACATATTTTAGCGTCTTTAAGCCTTTTATCAGTAAAAGTATTATATACTGAATCAATTAATGTAAATTATTGAGTTATGTTTTCAAATTATGTATAAACTACTTGACCATAATTTGTTATTTTTTGCTATAACAACATTTTTTTCCAATAAGAGATATTTCCAGATTTATGTTTCAAATTTCCTTTATGGTTCCATGCATGGATTTGTTTCAATATGTCTACTGGTTTACAATACCAGTGGTCACTAAGTTGTTTGCAACACTACTAACGTCAACAAGATGTAAATGGCAACACTGATCCTCATGTTTGTCTCGTGAAATTAAATGTCATATCAAACAAACCTCTGCATTTTGGACACCTCCCCTGCACGTAAATGACGTCATCTCCTGTGCACCCAAGCTGTGGGAAAGACGTAAGGGGATCCTTTCTGTCACACTGCATTACAACGTCCTGCAATATAGTCAAGTCAAGAAAAGTCAATTTTTTGGCAAATAGCCAAACAACATACATAAGACATGTAATGGCGTTGTAAATAAATGCTTATTCAACAAAGATGATAAAACGTATGTTTTGTATAATGGACATGAAATAATAATTAATGGCTGTGTGAATGTTGAAAAAAAAACAACAACAACAAACAATATACATATATACATACAATACTTATTGTGACTAGATCTTAAATTAAAGGCCATTTAAGTAAATTTTGCTAGATTTATTAATGTCTTCCTATTCGAAGTATAGGAACATGGAACTCAAGCAAATCAGCAAAAAGGGAAAGACTTGTTGACATCCGCTGGGTCTTTTTAGTTATTTGAGGCACGTGACTATATAAATGAACGTAAGCACATTGTGATATATTCATAGTGCTCATCACATGGACCAATGATAATTCAGAAAACTTTAAAGTGATAATTGGAAACAGTTACCGTTATCTAAACATGTATGTATCATTTGGTGTGTTAAACAATGCGCACGTGATTGATGCTCCTCATATCTCGTTTTGACCATGGCTTTAAGTTGTATAATCACTTAACTTGCATAAGCAACAGAAACATGTGGTGCGTGTACGTGTATATCAAAAGAACCACAGCATTGGACAATTTATAAAAAAAATACGTTTGGTATCTTAATTGAGAAAAGGTTATATTGTATGAAAACACAGAGTAAAATGACGACATAAATTGTATCTTTATGTATATGCCGTTTTCAAAAACTAACTAACTTGTTCGTGTTTATTCTGCAATAGTTGTCAAGTTATTAGTGATAGAAATACACATGACTTTGAGTTATTCTCGTGTAAAGTTTTACAAATTGCATGACCTCATCTTCGCTAAATGCTCAATCGGCACTCTTAATACAAAGTCTAGATCGGAATGGCGTATATTATATGATTTTTTTTAACTAAAAGATCTGGGTTTTAAATTTTGTGTTTATGTATTCTCTGATCACGCCTTTCATTAAGATGATTAACGAAAACAAAAAAACCAAGAACACTTGACAATCGTTTGAATAATCACAATTATAAATTAACTTACATCGCACAAGCACGTGTGGCATGGTCTCGGACTCATCTGCTCGCCATGCTTATAAAACACGCCGTGATAAAAACACTGTTCTTAAAGCAAGAAGAAATAAAGAGAAACGCCACATTGATAATTGTGTTAACATATCAAAGTCACATAAGCTGCTAACAACAGCATACTTAAGTTGTTAATCAAATATTCATTACACAATACTATGAGAAACTCACGTGTGACAAACGTTGATTATTATTTGTGACCACACGACCACGACGGGATTTATTTATTTATTTTCGTACACAACATAATAATGTGTCTGATTTTCTTCTTAACAATAAAGAAGCATGGTTTACGATTTCTAACGCAACCAGGTTGAAGTGCAGTATATTTGTTTCAACTATCTTCCATTGAAATCCGAAATTGGTCGCTGTAAACAATTCGTCTGTCTTCCCGGACCATTATTTGATTATAGTTTTAGTGTCTAAAAATGAAAACTATTGCTCACACTATTTTTTTTAGAGCCGATATAATAACACTTACTTTGTTTCCTAAAGCAAGTCGGGCAGCATTCCCCGGGCTCTACCGTGGAAAGCACACAGGCTAGCGCTGTTCACTGCTCCTGTCTATATTCAATGCTCCCGTTCTAAAAAAGGACAAAACATACATATAATTACATTTTAATAAATAGCGACAAAGAGAGGTATTATTAGGCAACATTTGATATTAGTGAAGAAATCAAGTGGTTTTATTTGGTTTTATGTGGTAGTGTGCCATATTTGTGGATCTGATCTGTTTTCTTATAAACCATTAACGTTCTGTTACAGAGAACGTTTGCTATTCTTCTAAGAAAGTTGAATCGTCAAGAAGTCTATGTTTCATCCCAGACTTCATAGATCTTAAAAATAATACAAATCATTTTAACCAATTGACTATTGTAAATATATTAAGAATGAGCTAATATCAGCTAGGGTCACGGTTGGTGATTTCGGACAAACATCGAAGCAGTCTTCAGGGTGAACCTATAATTCTTGCAATACTGGAATGGTTCATAATACATGCTTAGCGTGAACATGTGCAGATAACAGCTCAAGAAGCATCATTAAAACCCATGTATGTTAAATAATTTGAATTGAATGTCAAAGAAACATGCAGAATGGGTTTCTGATAACATCCAGTGAGCTTGGACAATACAGACATTTAAACATTTATTACATCCTTGAACGTTATATGATGAGAAAACATCAATTCATTTAATCGCAAGAGAGGTAGATAGAGACTTAAACTTTATTCAAACTTGAACAATATTAAAATATATGAGCATTCGTAAGGCTACAATAAAATGGATCAACTTGTTAAAAATATTACATTTCGGGGTTTAAATGCTCAGTTGCTTAATACATGTTTACTAATTTTCTTACATTAATTGCTTACCTGTTATCCCAAACGAAACAGGAATACATGCAAGTGATATACTTATCTATTTGTTCCATATTTATGATGATTTGTACGAAACAATGCATTATTAACAAGAACATAAAGGTATTCAACAGAATGATAAAATAAAAAAACATTAGTATTATTATTACGATAATAATAATTATTATTCACAATGTCAAAAGGAGCTAAAAATGTTCGTGCATAAAAGTTTTCAAAGAACTTTTTTCACATATTTATTGCTTAAGGATTGCCTAACAGAATCAATGTCCTGGAGCTCTCCACAATGAATGCGTTGTTTAAAAGAGTACGGATGAGAACTTTGCTTGACGTAAGCATACCGATTATTCGTTGACTGTGCTTTTGGTGATACATATACGGGTTATCCAAACACAACGCCATTACACAAATCAAGATGGGTGTTTGGAATATTTCATTAGAACATATACAAAAACAAGATTAACTAGATGTATGATATAATATGAGTTCTATCTGGTCATAAATTCGCGTATGAATTCTATCACATAGTGATACCGTTTCAGTGAGAGATCAAAGATTAGTTGTGTATATGGTATATCGTTTTAAATTGTTGAATTACTCTTCGTTCGTTTAGTCTAAAATGTTTGAACATAGTCAAAGTTCCGAGACACATAGCCCCGTTTTGCAAATGTTATATAAACTCCTCTAACAACCACCTCGCAGACATAACCACGACTGGAAAGAAGTTCAAAGGATTGTTATGTAAACTCCGAATGCCGGGGTGCGGTATTTTTGGAACGGATCTCTCTAATCATTACACCAGACCAAACATGAACTATCTGACTGTCTGCAAGTACATTTTCTTCACCGAGAATTCTTGGGAGGTAGCAAAATAGAGACTTTTGCCCTCAAGGGTTATACAAGACCACATTGACTTGAAATTATATGAATACGATGTCTAATAAGTGAATGTGTTTTACACAAAGTAAAAAATAAAAGTATAACATACATTAAATAAATAAAAATATATTTGAATATACATCAGTTCCTTTTGTCCCACCAATGTCTAAAAAAAGAAGTAATGTTTTCATTTGAAATACTTCAATGTTACAAACAGTATTAAATATTAAAAACGGGAACAATATCAAATATTTGTGAGCACATTCTGAAATGTATCAAACCATGGCCTGTCGAAATGAGCCGTCAACCCAAAATCGTGTTTAGGAAACGAATATCAGGTATTGCAGGTTGTCCCATATATATTTGTAAAAAGGTTAAATTCATGTTTCATTCATTCTTTTCATGTTCATAGTACGTATCAGAAGATATATGGTTTAAACATAAGTATAAGCAAAATGTAGAAATTGTACGCATGGATTTACAACATTTATAGAAATTTGCGTTTCTGATTCGCCGACCTTTGCCGTTGTTGTAGACATTGTAACTTTTGATAATCGAAGAATGAATGTATATCAATGGCAGCTAGAGCTAAATCAGTTTCTAATACATATGTAGATTAACGAACTTAAACTGCTATCTTAAACGATCGTAACTGACTAAGACCGAATTTGATTTAGACTAATTGAGCTAATTTTGTAGTGATACAATTGTGCCAATTTTCTTATTTTAGGTAATGCAAACGTACAACATTGTTTTAATGTCCGCCAATAACTGTTGCATTATAATAAGGATAATACTTTTGTGAACATAACACCGTTATGAATACATTGTCAACAAAAGCAACCACACTTAATTTAAGGTAATAATGAAGAATATATCCAATTTCGACTCATGGACAGAGTGTTATAATAATTCAAATAATGAAGTAGCTTTAAGCCAAAATAATACTTTATACATATCAATTACTATGCTCTAATTCACTGGGCTTTTCTCGATAAAAAACGTACAAATGCCAGTTGAGCCCGCGCCTGGCTATCTTTCGAAAGCATTAAAAAAGGGGGAAATCATATTAGTTAAATAACTGTGCATTCGTATTTTAACTGGGTTGCATTGTATTGCGAATCATTTATATTTGTGCCTTTTATCAACTTCGTCATAACATGCTGTCAAATGTATATTGCTCAACAAATGTCAATTCAAAAAAATAAAAAGATATGTTTTTTTAGAGTGGTCGTGCAATAAAGGATCCGAGGCGTTTCGTAGTGGCGATCGCACACTGTTCTGATGTTAACAAGAACAATTGATAAATAGTGCAAACAAGAGGGCTCACCTGAGAACCAAAGAAAATCGACTATTCTAAGAAAGCTCGAGCTGATTCATGAAAATTGGACAAACAAATTACTTCAAGAGTATTAACATGTTTTGTTTTATTTGACCTAGTGACCTAGTTTTTGAGCTTATATGAACCAGTTTCAATCTCAGCCGAGATTGCATTGGGACAAATGTTCTGACTAAGTTTCATGAAGATTTGCCAATAAATGTGGATAATATAGCGTCAACAAGTTTTCACTATAGCTATACAATGAAAACTGCCCCCGGCGGCCATGTTTTTCAACAAACCGAAAGAATGTTTCGAACAAGACCGCGAGAAGTCATTAGATCAAGTCTTCCGAGTAAGTTTCATTTAGATTTTACTAAAAATGTAACTTCTAGAGTGCTCACAACGTTTCACTATAGCCATATAAGGAAAAATGCCCCGCCCCATGGGGGCAATGTTTTTCGAAGAACCATAACCATTTTCAAACTCAGCCCAGCTAACATAAGAACACATATTCTGACCAAGTTTCATAAAGATGAGACCATAAATGTGACTTCTAGTGTTAACAAGGTTTTACTATAGCCATATAAGGAAAATGCCCCGCCCCCTGTCGGCCATGTTTTTCAACGGACCAGAACCATTTTTAAACTCAGCCCAGATATTATTAAAAACAAAGGTGCTGTCCAATTTTCATGAAGATTGGACAAAAATATGACTTTTAGATTGTTAACAAGGTTTTACTATAGCCATATTAGGAAAACTTCCCCGCCCCCTGGCGACCATGTTTTTCCACAGACCGGAACCATTTTCGAATTCATCCAAGATATCATTAAAACAAATGTTTTGACTAAGTTTCATGAAGATTGAATAATAAATTCGGCTTCTAGAGTGTTAACAAGGTTTTTCAATAGCTATATAAGGAAAACTGCCCCACCCCCTGGCGGCAATGTTTTTCAACCAACTGGAATCATTTTTGAACTCTTCCAAGATATCATTGGGACACATGTCCTGAATCAGCTTCATGAAGATTGGACAATATATTTGACTTTTAGAGTGTTAACATGGTTTTAGTATAGCCATATAAGTAAAACTGAGCCGCGCCTTGGCAGACATGTTTTTCTACCAACCGGAACCATTTTCGAACTCGTCCAAGATGTCATTAAGACACATGTTCTGACCAAGTTTCATGAAGATTGGAAATAAATGTGGCCTCTAGAGTGTTAACAAGGTAAATAATGACGACGGTCGACGGACGACGTACGACGGACAAAGGCGATCACAAAAGCTCTCCATGAGCACGTTGTGCTCTGATTATCTAACAAATGCATAACTTATCTGTCTTTTATATTCAAAATAACATTTCAAACATTAAAAGCTAACTTAAAGATGTTGGTTGCCCTTAAACTAGTTGAGCCACCATCGCATGCTTATCGTTCAATTGACCGTTCAAAGGCGGTATATTCATTCATGTTTGTGTTGTGTGCTTTCGTCCTTTGTGTCTAATGGTATGGTATTCGGTCACTTGTCGAGAATCTTAAGGTGATGATTAACATAATTTTCTGCTCATGCAATTGAAGCTTCAATTTATTTATATTTTACCTGGGACAGTAAAAACAACGTTTTGTACAGTAATATACAGTAATATACAGTTATTTACAGAAATATACAGTAATTTACAAACATCGTAGAGACGACGGTGGATTTCTGCAACTGTGTTTGTGACGATTTTCAATTCGCTCATTGCAATCTGTAACGAAAACAGGTATATATTAAGCATTTTGTACTTTAATTATTTTGAAAACATCCAAGATTTCCCAAGCCAGTGTTATTGATTTGCATCAATGTTTATTTCAAGCAATTAATCGTGTGCATGCATGTAATATGCATTGCTTTCACGTTCAGATTGTCCACGAGATACATAGATGTTTTGTAAACATAATCGAGTTTAAAACACGAGCACATTTACGGATGTACCCAAAGAGGAATGTATTTTAGTTGGTTATTCGATTTAATAAGAAATAAACGTGAATGGGTAGTTAATCAAATAACCATTTTTGACAGGTTTGCTTTTCAAAATAATAACATTTCTTTAGAAAACAAAACATCAATGCCTATCGCAGTGCATCTAGTTCATCTGATAAACGAAATTGTGTGTGTGTGTTTTTTTTAAATACATTTTCAACAAATTTGAAATGTAGTCATATTTAACACCAAGTTTGTTTGAGTTAACCAATGTTGCTTTATTGAGCAATTAAGTGTGTTGAAGCTAACAACTTGTTCTGGATGGACATTACAAAAACTCATGCTTCATAATTATACTCGTTACATTTCTATACCAATCAACGATTGTGTTGTGTTTTTGTGAGCATCAGCATTTATTGAAAAATTCCACAATCGCATCTCTGCAAACAAACGAATGAAAGTCCCGATGATTTTGAAATATGCCAGGTAATACCAGGAAGCGCACAGCAGCTTAAGGTAAAAATACTTGCAAAATGAAGCAGAAATGGGGAATCAATAAAAAAAAAGCAGATTCATTATTTTTGCACTACATCAAAGTCATTTTAGGTCTACTTCATAGACCCAGTGAACCCGTGCCCTTAATAAGATTTTATTCCACAGATGTTTGCATAAGCAGCCATAAGTTTTCAGAAATGCTGTAATTACCATTTCTCAACAAAACCTTTTCTTCAAGAATGAAGTGAGAAAGGTGCACCTGTCAAAGGTTAAATTATAATCTCACCAACAGTTTCTGAAAATGCGTTAATGTCAATATTTTAAACGTTAATCGTTTGTCATTCACCTGAACTTCTCCTTCAAGCCAGAACCAATATGATTGAACGGGATTTCACAACCGAACTCATATAGTTCATTTTCACTCTTATGAAAGAACATGAAAGTTCAATTTCGCTACATAATCGATTCACCAAACAGCTGATGGCAGTAGATTGCATGCATGCATGCATGCAAGCATGTGTCAGTGTTAATAACAATGTGCGAACGTAAGCCAATCTGAATCTAGAAAGTGTAGAGTAGACCGCTAGGTCCGGTTAATTTGTAAATGCATTACGGACTGTATGATTTTATCAAATGCAACCTTGTGTTGAAAAAAAAAACAAATACAAAAATGATTTATTGTTTCTTCTTAGATAAAAACAGTAGCGTTGTGCCTGGTATTGTTTGACGATGATATGTAAATTTAATTGCAGTAAGCAATTGTTACATTAAACGTATACACTATTTGTTTGAGTGAATAATTACAGAGTAGTAGGTACTAATATTTATATTGAGTTTGTATTGTTTTGCTCAATATTTTGTAAACCTGGGCGTCGTTAAAGAGTGCTTATATTAAGCAACGTTTACATTTGACATATATTCTTTCCCTCTTAAAGTAAGATAACTGTATACTTTTGCATTTCTGTACTTTTCCTTCTTTAGTCGGTTACAATTGCTTTCTATCAATTTCATTGTCATTAACTTTATTTTGTTTATAGTTCCAACTTTAAAATACACATACGACATAGAAACTTCTGTTCTGTAAGCGGTTATTGATTGTTAAAATAAATACATGTAATGCAGTCACATAGAGCGAATAAGGACGATATCCTTTGTTTATTTATAGGTATTTTGGAATGATTAAATACTGGTTGTAAATTGTAACCTCAAACAATATAATTATTAAAAGAATTTATTCACAACTTGTTGCAGATAGTTATAACGTATATCCAGTTGGGGATTTATTTCGTGTTACATAACAAATCTACACAAACTGGACCGAGTTTTGAAACAGTTTGCTTAAAAGGCAAAATTAAATCAAACGAAAACACTTAAATTGGCGGTTATATGTATTTCTCCTGGACGTAAAAATATAAATAGCAACATGCAGATTATGACGTTATTAACCCGTGTAACTAAATTAATGTTCATACTTTTAAAGCATCGTTTAGTGGAAAAATAGTGGTAAATATGAATAAGCAGCTTAAAAAGCTTCAGATATTAATTCATTTTGGATTGATGCTACAGGAAAATAGCGCTTACCGATATGAGTTCGGTGTATATATAGGTTTGGGGATGCGTGAAACCCAGTAATTGTGATTTCAAAGGGACACATCCGGTAAATATACATATGTTGTCAAAACAATATTGCCATTTAAAATACTATAAGTAATTTGATAAGTGTTAGTTACTCAAAACTAAGATGTCCAACACATTATAATTGTTATATTATATATTATATTTTATATATATATGGACGACAGTTTTATGTGTTATGAAAAGGGTATTCACAATAAAGATCGCAGTATATACCATTTTAATAATAAACGTTCCATTTTGCACAGAATTTTAGAACTACACACGGCTGAAATAGATACAGTTCGAAACAACCAATCATTAGCAATCCAGTACACGTATGTGTTAACACCATGTCTTTAATGATTACGAGTTACTAAATTCAGCCTACCGTTAGATGCAAATATACGTTTTATTCACATGCTTTAACATTCACATTCATTGACACTTTTAAGTATACCAATTCTGCGAATATGCATAAAATTTATCAAAAATATTTCATAATGGTCATTAACCATGTGCTTCTATATAAGTTATTCTTTTTATTGTGTGTTTGAATTTGTGAAGTTACATGACCACTTCCCTACACCATCAAACCTTACAAAAGGTACTCATTCCTGTATCATCATTGAACTAACGTATGTGGGTTTTAATTACATAAAACACACCAAGCAAGACAAGGCAGATTCATGTAATAACACATGGAACCGAGCTTCGTTTTCGAATGTAGCTAATGTGTTTAAATAATCAAATCTAGTAAAAAACATTAACCGGTCTTAATAAATCATTTCTAGGTGGGTAAGTTTCACAATGACAGTAGAGGCTGAAGACGAAGTTATTATGTTCTAGACGTTTAAGTACAGTAACGGCTTCTTCTTCCCTTAATCTGATACGGTATTATATATAGAGGATATTTTTGGATTTGGTGGAATATCGATTCTAATTCACGAGTGATCATATAAAAACTGTTTGTCTATGATCACGAGTGAATTAAAATCGATATTCCACCAAATCCAACACATTTACTTGTTATGTTATGCTTACAAATGATTATTTTTGTATTTTAGCTGAAATAATGACGTCGCAACGTCATGAAAACGACGTCATTTTACAGTATAACATTGAAAAGTATCGATAATATTCACTGTTTATTTTTACTGTTTGAAAAATTGAATTAACAGTTTTAATTTACTGATATTTCTCTATAAATCACCGGGAAGCATAAAATAAATTATGCATTATGCGGTATCTTATAGTAGTTCAGCTATCAGTGTGTCGACATTAAAACAATAAAACAGCGCGATTCAAGACAAATTTAAACGCGGATGAGATGTACATAATATATTTATACTAAATAAATGTTTGAAAAAAAAAGAGTAATAAAAGTTGACAGTTGATGGTGAACGCAATAAATATTTATATTGATGATATTAAAATTTGGCTCTAGAAGCCTTGAGCACAAGACCTTATGCGATTCATTGTATATTATGTGTTGCTAATCGAATTGTTACGGTTAATGTAAACGTACTAAGAAACGTACAAATATGTTAAAATAATTTTGCTTTGGATTAAGACTCCTTACGAATGTTTTCAAAGAAAGAATATAAATCAATACATATTGCTCTTCATAAAGACAATAAATTGTAAAACATGTTAATTACAAACACAAAAGGCGTCGATCCTTAACAAATGAAATGCATAGTAAAATAGAATGCGTTGAAAACATGTGTAAACGTAATCAAATATTTAATTGGTCTTTTTAGAATCAGCATATTATCTTATTTGTTTGTTCATTATTAACATCATCTCGTTGTTTTTTCCAATGCATAACAATCGTCGTTAATTAATTTCTCCCCATAACTCAGAACTTAAGATCGTAATTATTGAGCAGAATACAACGATTAATTAAAAAAAAACAAGCCTATATACTAACTCTGAAATGGTCAGACCAGGATCTGCTGCCTATGTCGAGTCGTGCCTCGCTGGGTGCTAAAAGTTTTAAGTCCAGAATTAAAATGACACTCTCAGCTCATACAGTTAGCTTCAATTGAGTCTCATTGTCACCAGAGTGTCTGTGAATGTTAATGCTAGGCTGTGCCAATGATTGTCTCCCAGTCTATATGGGAATGTTGCCACGTTTTGCTCTAGTGCCAAATATTGTAAATAAAGTCATTAAATCAGCATTGTTATGTATTTATGATACACAGTATGCAATTATCCTTTTTTACAGGTGATTATTGCTGTGATTTTATGTGGCTTTCTTATTAAACTATATGTATATATATATATATATAACAACTTGCACAGTAAACATTAAGGATTTATTGCTCCAATATATACATACAATTTACCGAGGTAGTAGTGAAAGTTTGAAACATAAATAGATTTGCAAAACAATCACGATAATAACTGGCCGTAAAGCAAAATACTGATGGAGCTCCTTGTACAAACTCCTTGTACAAACTCAAAGGGGGTAATCACGTGACAAGCAAGATGGCGACGTCCATGTCACGTGATTAATCCCTCTGAAACTACTAGACTCACAAATCTAGCTGACAAGCGACACTATGTCTGTACAACAGTAACAATATATTGCTTACATTGTACAAGCCTATCATTCAGATTTATGTTATGATGACAACACATAAAATACATTCCTTTTGTGACATTTAACAAATTCGATTAAAAATGCATTGATTAATAACCTTCGTTTTTAATCAATTTAACTCTAGTTCAACTTGAAAACATATTTAGAATGCGAAAATTAAACAAACAACTGTCCCGTGTGAATCCCGCAGTGGTATGGATTCTAAGTATTTTGATAAGGTTAAACCAATGTCTTTATAATATAATTATATTTAGATCTTTTGGTTGTTATTGAGAATACAATATGATAAGTGACCACATTATTTGTATGACAAAGTGATTGCTGTCGGTTACAGTTTGAATGTTCGAATATGATAAACATATTTTAAGTCATCACTTTAGAATTCTACAATTATACACATATATCGTAAAAGAAGATCATTTGCATATGCAGGTTCGTAAACAAAAATGACTCATACATTATTTACGCTATAACATCAATGCAACAAAATGTTTGATGTATGCTTGAATATCTTGTTAAACAATTTATGAATATAATAGTAATAACCGGGAACTATCACCAAATTAACAAATGTTCTAGGCTGATGGTTGAAGCGAATACTATGATATAATTCAATTTATGGATAATGCGAACCTAAAATAGTGCATTACAAGACATGAAAACAAGACTTAATTTAAATATATTTAACAACATATTTCGACAGACGCAATAAAATTACAACATACTTTTTAATATAATTCACATTTCGATATTATATATGTACAATAAACACATTTTCACCAAAAAATAACATAATTAACACATGATTGTTACATTCATATTTAGATATTTAGTTAGATACACGTTCTAGGAATATACAAATATAATCAAACAAGAATGTAAACAGATAACATACTATCGGCTTACTCACATGAATACATATTTAATTTTTACAAGATCTGAATCAATAATGCAAAATATTAATGGTGAATGTGCAAGGCATACAAGCTTTTACTGATTAACATTTATCAAGCACGGCATTTTTTCTATCACTGGAAGATAGACTTATACACACATCGCGTGGAGTTTGTTATTTATTGTCGCAATATATGTACAATTCTTATGTTTCTATAAAACAAAATGATCGGATAATGATTCTAGAGGCCTATTGGTTGTTATCATGAATGACATCAAAGCAAGAATCACTATCTTAAGATGTCTTTCAGATGGTATATTATTGTGCACACATTGGTATACATACATTTACGTCTTTAGAAGAAATCAACAAATTGCAAAGGTACATTATCATCTTAGGATCCAACATTTCACAAAACAAGTATAAACTAAAATCACAGAAATTGTAAATTTCATGGACCTCTTAATCTGAAACAGGGCCTCCTGTCCGTTCAAATAACTGGGACACGATCGGTCCTCGCGCTGGCTATGTACAGTGGAGCATTTACATTTGTAGGAGCCCACTGTGTTCTCGCAAACTTGGTCGCTGTGGCAATAGTGGCCGTCTTTACCACCGGTTTCTAAACACTCATTTATATCTGAAAAGGATTCATAAACATTTAGCATATGCCGATTACAAAATTGAGTTTTATTTTTCCGATATTATGCATTACTATGGCGCATTTGCTTTTTGTTACATGTTCGGTAAAGCATTTACATTCCAAGTTTGTGTTTTAATTTATGTTTGCCCGAAACATTCGGGAACGTTTGCGCATTATTTTATTGTGTCTTCATGTGTATTTTTGTGTAGATATATTATGTCTACAATACATGAGTTTAACTTTAATGCAGTGTGCACGTTGTAATTAAACTTAGCAGGACCAAATACGTCTTTTTCAGAAACAGGTCGGAAACTTAACCGCATTAACACGAGTCAATGTATTAATAGAGGTTTGACGCCACTGATTTTGTCTAACCTCTAACGTCCAGCCACATTACTGAACGCTATTGTTTTGAAAAATGTGCATACACTAAGATAAGGTTCTCGGAAAAAAATAATTTCCAAATAGTCCATATATTGGAAACATATTATTAAAAATGTATTTTATCAATATTATAAATATGTATATATATGTATTAGTTTATTGTAAATCAACTTAACGGAATAATGTAAACTATGATTATATAGGTAGTGACAAATGTTGACAAAATGGCGAGTTACTAGTTTGTATGACGTGAAATGCTCACCTTCACAAACAGTTCCATTCCCATGGAAACCTCTTCGGCACTGACAGGTTGACCGTGTAGCCAAATTTATGCACGTTGCATTCGGGTGACAGTTGTGACCAGCAGAACAAAAGTTCGTTCCTTAAACAAACCATTATATATGCTTTTATTATTCGATATAACAATCATACACTGAAAAGACTCTTATAACACGCTTAAAAAAAATTGCGTTTATCGTATAATATCCTCAAAAGGCAAATTGATTATATGCGTTTACAGCCACGAGGCATATGTGTCACGTTTATCTTTGGAGCATTTGAGAATAAACACCTTGTGTAAAATGCGAAACGAAATAAAAAAGACTTATTAATGACTTATCCTAAGGACTGAATAATGTAGAATGTTTTTTTTTCCGTTTATAGATACGTGTATGTACATAGTTCTATGTTTAAAGTACACTCAAAGAATGAATGGAAGACACAAAGCCTCAAATTAGAATATTTCAGAGTTTCTCGCTGATAATAACATTCCAAACTTAAATTTAATGATGCATCCCTAATTTTTGCTAACAAGTATCGTCACAATCCTGCTCAGTTCGTGCAGTGGTGATATTGTACATAAAAAGTTAAACAATTTAAAGCCATGTTATCAGTAAAATTATTATACACTAAATCAATTAATGTAAATTGTTTATTTATGATTTCAAATTATTTATATAAAAACTTGACCCTACTTATTTAGTTTGTATAAGAACAACGTTTGTTCGAATTCGCGATCCTTTCCAGATTTGTGTTCCAGATTCCCTCCATGTTTTATGCATGACTTTATTTTACTATGTCTCATGTTTACCAATGCTGGTGGTCACTAAGTTTTTTTGCAAAATATATTATGCTAACGATCGAAATAAAAAATGGAATTACAAAACTAGTTGTTAGACACTCGACAAGTAAACAAGATGTAAAAGGCAACCATGACAACAATGATCCACGTAGTCTACATGTTTGTCCATTATATTAACTGTTATGTCATACAAACCTCTGCATATCGGACAACACTGCCCCTGCACGTAAATGACGTCATCTCCAGAGCACCCGAGCTGTGGGCAAGACGTAAGGGGATCCTGCCTGTCACACTGCATCACACCGTCCTGAAATATAGGAACAAGGATCTCCAGAATATCGATAGGATGGAATGCCTTGTTGAAAAAACTAGTCAAGACAAAAGTTTATTTGTAAATAAAAGCCACCGGCCCAAAAAACAGAATATATAAGTAACAACATATTTTTGTTTAGTTGTGATACATCAATTTTGAACATCAATTTTGATCTACATCATCCGCTGGGTCTTTTTTTTATTTATTTGAGGCACGTAAGTAGATAAATGAACGTAAGCACAATGGCATATATTAATAGTTATCATTACATTGACCGAACAATTAAGTGATAATTGGAAATAGTAAGTACCGTTATATAAACATTTGCGTTTCCTTTTGTGTGTTAAACAATGCGCACGTGATTGATTAAACGAATTTCTCGTTTTGACCATGACGTTTAGTTGTATTATTACTCTACTTGAATAAGCGAAAGTAACACGTGGTATATGTACTTGTATGATGACCATAGCATTGGATTGAAGATACAAACAATAAGTCTTGTATCTTAATTAAGAACCGGTTGTATTGTAAGGAAACACAGATTAAAATGACGACATCAATGATATCTTTATGCATAAGCAATCAAACACCCAAACACTGAATGAGTTGTTCGTGTTTTTTTGTATAAGTTGTCAAGTTATGTGTGATTTGAATTTGAGACTTGCTCATTTAAAATAAAGAAAATTGAGCGATTTTACCGTTGCAAGCTTAATGCAAACAAATCTAGATCACCGTGGCTTAGATGATATGGTTTACGCCTAGCAACATTGAGGTCACGGGTTCGATCATCACGATGGAACCGTTTTTTTAGATATAACCTTAAGACATCCATACAAAGGACAAGGGACTCAAAACAATCAAAATAAATAGGTTTAAACTAAAGCATATGTGTACACAGATTGTGTTTATGTATTATCTGACCACGCCGTGTCATTGAAATGATGAACGAAAACAAAAACCAAACAACACTCGAGAGTCGTTGGAATACATATCAGCTATAAACGAACTTACATCGCAAACGCATGTGTGGCATGGTCTCGGACTCATCTGCTCGCCATGCTTATAAAACTCGCCATGATAATAACACTGTTCTGAAAAAAAGGAATGCTACCTTGATAATTGTGTTTACAAATAACAATCAAAATAGCTAGTATTAACAGCTTTCTAGAGATTTATTCATCAAATATTGATTAATTGTTTTGTTTTATATAATGTTCAAATAAGCTTGTAACAACAGCATACTACTAAAGTTTTTTATCAAATATTGATAACCGAATGCTATGAGAAACTCACGTGTGACAACCTTTGATTCTTATTTGTGACCACATGACGAATTTAATGATGATTATCTTAAACACAGCATGATAACGTACTTTGTTTTCGTCTTAACAATAAAGAAGCATGTTTAACCAGTATTAAGACAACCAGATTGAAGTGCTGTATATTAGTTTGATCTATCTTTAATTCGAAGCAAAAAAAAGAAGCAGCCTTTGCAAATAATTCCTCAGTCTGCCTAGACCATATTTCGATCATAGACACAGTTTCCGCGTCTTAAAATTGAAATATATTGCTCCCACTATTGTTTTTTTAGGGCCGATATAATAAAACTTACTTTGTTTTCTAAAGCAAGTCGGACAGCATTCGCCAGGCTCTATCGTGGAAGGCACGCAGTCGAGCGCTGGACACTGCGTCTGCCTACACTCAATGCTTCCATTCTTAAAAAAGAGAAAAACAGACATACTATTACATTTTTATAAAAAGAGACATTGAGAGGTTCAATGAAGCGGCGTTTGGTATAAGGGAAGCAATCAATTGGTTTTAATAGACTTATCCCGCAAAAGCACGAGTTTAGAAAAAAAACACACTTATCACCCCGGTTCAAACAACGCTGGTCCACTATATCAACCAAGTATAGCTTACTTTAAATACTAACGGATGATACGGTTTGTGATTTTTAATGGATTTTAAATGGGTCAGCTTTATTTGTACCAGCATTTTAGTGGGTTTTTCCAAACATTGTTTTTTCCGGGATACATATTTTGGCTGTGTGTGGTTAGTGTGACATATGCGTAGATCAGATCTGTTTTCTATTACACCATTAACAGTCTGTTACAAAGAACCTCTGCTTTACTTCTCAAAAAGTTGAATCGTCAAGTAGACTTTATTTCGGTCAAAACTTAATAGATCTTTAAAGTAATACAAAATCATTCAAACGAAATGGCGATTGTTTCTATTTTAAGATTGAGCTTATATCTGCCAGGGTCACGGTTGAAGATTTCGGATCAATCTTCAGGGTGCATCTATAATTATTACCATACTGGAATGGTTTATAACACATGTTAAGTGTTATATATGCGCAGATAAAGCTCAAAAAGCAAAGACATATACACATTTCGTACATCTTCGAATGCTACGTGATGAGTATTTGATTGAACAACATTAGTTTGCTATTTGTAATTCAAACAAAGCTACGAACATAACCATATATTAGAAATATTTATTCAATTTATTCGTTCGTCTACATCTAACTAATAATGTTAATTAATAAATACAATATTATGATTTTTTTTTTCAAAATTTCAACTGAACGTTTAACTGTTCCGTGGTTTAATGTATTCAAAGAAAATTATTCATATGTATTGCTTCAATATGTAAATCATGAGCAAAGTTCTTTAATAAATAATAAGCCGATTAAACGTCTGTGTAATGTTCTACACATTAGAAGTAGTAGCAATATTTCAACAGTCCTAGCAGACTTGTTGACCGAAATCTCTCCACCATGAATGCGTTGTTAAAAAAATACGGATGAGAACATTGGGAGTGACGTAGGCATAACTCTAATTCGTGAAATGTGCTTTTGATGATGCATATAAGAGTTATCCAAACAAAAGCATCTACACAAATTACGATTGGTGTCTGAATATATATTTAATAATATATATGTTTGATATTATATTTTTCCATCTGGTCTTGAATTCGCGTATGAATGCTATAACACAGTGCTACCGTTTCAGTGAGTGAACAAAGGTCATTTTGGCATATGGTGTATCGTTTTAAATTGTTTAACGGGTTATTCGTGCTTGCAGTGCACAACTCTGCGTTCGTTTTGTCTTAAACGTATGCACATAGTCGACGTTCCGAGACACAGAGCTCCGTTTTGTAAATGTTATATAAACTCCCCTAACAACCACCTCGCAGACATAACCACGACTGGAAAGAAGTTCAAAGGATTGTTATGTAAACTCCAAAAGCCGGGCGCGGTATTTTTGGAACGGATCTCTCTAATCATTACACCAGACCAAACATGAGCTATCTGCCTGTCTGCTATTGCATTTTCTTCCCCGAGAATGCTTGGGCGGTCGCAAAATAGAGACTTTTGCCCTCCAGGATTATGCAAGACCACTTTCACTTAAAATAATTTTAATACGATGTCTTATATATGTATTCATAAACACGAATTAATGTATTTAAATATACATTATTTCTACACACAATAGCAAATATTTTGGTCACACTTGGAAATGTATAAAACCAGGGCGATATCAGAATATTTATGGTCTAAACATATTTATTAGCAACATGTTAACGTTGTGTGTATAGATTTAAAACATTTGTATCAATCTGCATTTCTGATTTCCGACATTTAACGTTGTGTTTTTAGAAATCCTAAATTATGATTATAGACTGAAAGATGTGTGTCTATAAAGGGCAGTTTAAGTCAGACCATCGTGTAATACATACGTAGATTAACTAACTTAAACAATCTTAAATGATCGAATTTGACTAAGATCGAATTTGATCTAGACTATCTGAGATAATTTGCAGCAAAACGATTGCGCCAATTTTCTAAGTTTAGGGAATTTAAACGTACAACAAATATATACAACCAATTTCTGTTGCATAAATATAATGATTGCAATTACAATCGTTTTTTTATAACAACGTTATGAATAAAAAACAACAGCATTTGAACTGAAAATAATAATAAAAAAGTTACACATTGCGAATCATTGACAGACTGTTGTAATCATTTCAATCATGGAATACCTTTTAACCCTACATAGGCGCTCTATAAATTTCAATTACTATGCTAAAATTCGACGGGCCTTTGTAGATAAACACGTACAAATGCCAGTTTAGCTTGCGCCCGGCTTCCTTAGGGATAAGTTAAACAAAGATAAAATTGTATTAATTGAATTACGTTGCATTCTATTTGAATTGCGGTTTCATTTTTACCATTTAAAATTGTGCCATTTATCAACTTCTTAATAACATGCTGTCCGATGTTTAATATTCAACACATTAAAAAAAAAGAAGATATGTTTTTAGCGCGGTCTTTTAATATAGGGTCCGAGACGTTTCTTAGTGGCGAACGCACAATCCGGGTCCGAAAGTCAAGTTACTTATAGTTTGGCCATCATGCATTTTGCATGGTTAACTGATATCATCATATTTAAGTATTTATGCTTGTCTTATTTAAATGAAACTTCTGGTTTATCATCATAATGCCAGTATGATGTAGATAAATGTCATATACGGATGCACTAAACATGCATTTCGGCTGCTTGACCTACATTTAAACGAGTTCATAACATTCCGGCCTCTCACACTATTTACCTGACACACACAAATCGTACACTGGTCCTTTTGAAAAAATATTGGTTGCTGGTTGCTATGAGCACCACACTTCTCCATGCAACGGCACTGCTCCAGACCGGATATGCGATCTTCGTAGGTTAGGAGAGCCTAGAATTGATATTAAATGTTTGTCCTGCTACATGTTCTATTAAGAACTTCACTCTGCCTACGTAAAAGCATATACATGAATGCAAAGAAAATGATCGGCTTCTTCGTAATGCGCTTTCACTCTATCAAACAGATGATTATACTTTGTGTCCAGATACAACCGACCCGGGAAGCCAGAAAATTGTTATTTTAGACCTGCTAGACTTATAACAATAATAAGTTTTAGTTAGAACTTTAATTGCAACACGCGAAAACGACTTACCATTGTATGGAGAACTTGGAATTGGGAATACAGGAGGCTACTCTGGTTTGGAGAAATCTGGAATTCTGCACAGGATGGACACGCTGTAATTATAAAATCAAATAAATTGAACATAAAACAAACATTCATTTTATAATGTCATGACCTAATTTTATATAGCGAACCAAATACTTTGTAACAAAAGTGAAAGCCATGTCGGTCGATCCAGCCCATGTGTAATAACTTATGAAGGAATGCTTTCTTTACTGTTCGGAGGTTTGCAAGAACAATTTATAAAATGTGCAAAATATTTTCATAATTCATATGTCTTTTACATAAATGATTACATTTGAAACGTAGGAGTTAATATTAGGCTTTTGGTCAAGGATGTCCTTAAACCAGTTTAGCCACCAGTCAATGCTATGATTTCCATAGACCGTTCAAAGGCTGTTAATTCATTCGTGTCTGTGTTATGTACTATCGTCGTTTGCGTCAAATTGTATAGCAATCGGTCACTTGTCGAGAATCTCAAGGTGATGATTCAATGATTTTCTGCTAATGCAATTGAAGATTCATTATATTTATATATTACTTGGGACCGTAAACACAACGTTTTTGTACAGTAATATACATACATCGAAGGGACGACGGTGGACGTCTGCAACTGGCTATAGACCCGCCCGTGTTTGTGACGATTTTCAATTCGCTAATTGCAATCTGAAACAAAAGCAGGTATATATTAAGCATTTTGTACTCTTTTTTTTAATCATATCTAAGATTTTCCAAGCCAGTGTTATTAATTTGTATCAATGTTTATTTCAAACAATTAATCGTGTGCATGCATGTAATATACCTTGCTTTCACGTTCAGATTGTCCACGAGATACTATAAACAAAATCAAGTTTAAAACACGAGCACATTCACGGATGCACCCAAAGAAGAATTAATTTTAGTTGGTTATTTGATTTAATATGAAATAAACGTAAAAGGGTAGTAAATCAAATGATCATTTTTGACTGGATTGCTGTGAAAAGGAATAACATTTCGTTAGCTAGAAATAAAAAACAATTCCAATCGCATTGAATCTATTTATCAGATAGACGATTTTGTGTGTATGCTTTTGTGTAATGGTCAACATAATTGAAGTGTATTCGTATTAAACACTTAGTAAGTTTAAGTGAAGAAAGGTTGACGTATTGAGCATTATGAGGGGTTGAAGCTTACAAATTGTACTAGGTGAACATTTAAAACAAAACGTGCGTTTCATCTGCTCATCACATTTCTATACCAATAAACGATTGCGTTGTGTTTTTGTGAGCATCAGCATTTATTGAAAAATTCCAAAATCGCATCTCTGCAAACAAACGATTGCAAGAATTTACAAACATTTCAACCCGATGATTTAAAATTAGCCAGGTAATACCAGGAAGCGCACAGCAGCTTGAGATAAAAAATACTTGCAAAATGGAGCAGAAATTGGGAATCAATAAAAAAAGCAAGCTGATTCATGGTTTTGCACTAGAGCAAAGTTATTTTAGATCTACAACATAGACCCAGTGAACTCGAGCCCTTAATAAGATTTGTATTTAACATATTGTTACATAAAGATACATAAGCTTTCAGAAGGATGAGGAATGCTGGCTGTAATTACCATTTCTCAACAAAACGTTGTCTTCAAGAATGAATTGAGAAAAGTGCCCCTGTCAAGGGTTAAATTATAATCTCACCAACAGTTTCTGAAAATGCTGTTAATGTCAATATTTTAAACGTAAATCGTTTGTCATTCACTTGAACTTCTCCTTCATGTCAGAACAAATATGATTGAACGGGATTTCACAACCGAACGCTTATAGTTCATTTTCACTCTAATTAAAGAACATGAAAGTTCCATTTGGTTACCTTATCGATTCACTAAACAGCTGATGGCAGTAGATTGCAAGCGTGCAAGCATGTGTCAGTGATAATAACAATGTGCGAATGTAAGCCGATTTTTAGAAGGTGCAGAGTAGGTCCTGTTGTTGTATGTTCTATAACGTGCTAAACAATCTGTATGCTTTTATAAAATGCATCCTTGTGTTGAAAAAAAACAAACACATCAATACTTTCTAGTTTTCTTCGTAGATGAAAACAGTAGCATTGTGCCTGGTATAATTTGACGGTGATATGTAAATTTAATTGCATTAAGTGTGTGACACATTTCACATGTAAACTATTTGTTTGAGTGAATAATTTCAGAGTAGTAGATACTAATATTTGGGTTTGTATTGTTTTGCTCAATATTTTATACAACTGGGCGTCATTAAAGAGGACTATTATTAAGCAACGTTTAAATTTGATATTTGATCTGTCGCTCTAATAGTGAGATTACTGTATACTATTGCATTTCTGTACTTTTCCTTCTTGAGTAGGTTATAATTGCTATCTAGCAAATTCATTTTTATTAAATTTATTTTGTTTTCAGTTGCTACTTTAATATACACATACGACAAAGAAAACAGACCAAAAATGTTGCCTTGTGCAATTACTTAGTCAAATTACTGTTTAGGAATCAAGGAATACGACCAAACACGCGCAGGCATAACCTATTTTTGCAATAAAAAAGGTCTCCAATAACCACTGATTTTCTTATTTTGTCCTTATTGTATACCTAGTATACTTGGGTGTCAATAAAGAGTTGTTCTGGACTGTTCTGCTTCGCACACACATAACATATTTAATATGTATGAGTTATTCCTTTGTTCGAAACCATTGGGATAATTTAACTGGCATTGTACCATGAACGAATGAAGGAAGGTCTACGCCTTTTGAAGGTATGTAAGTATAGAAAGACCCCGACGAATTATTTTTAACCTTCTTTTAAATTTGGTAACTAAACTGACCTTTACCATGAACGTATGAAGCCAGGTCTACAATTTTATGAATTAATGTTAGTATGGAAAGACCCTGACAAATTATTGATAACTTTTTAATAAACTTTGATAATTAAACAAACCTATAACCATGCACGAATGAAGGAAGGTCGCCGCTTATATGAATTAATGTAAGTATGGAAAAACCCTGACACATTATTGATAAATATTNATTTATAGTAAATGGAAATTTTTGGTGGGTGTGGCCTATGTGGGCGGGGCGCCCCAGGGTTGGGAATGGGGCCATGCATGGTTGAGATTGACCGTATTGTCATAAGAGAGGTCCAGTATCAATTTGAAGTGAATCGGTGTAGAAATAAAGAAGTTAATGTAAAATAACCTAAAAAAAATGAGTGATAATTTCTGACGCGGCCCCACCCCAACCCCTATAACTTTTGACCCAGGGGTCAGATCAAAATTCCAAATAGTGCAGGGTCGCACATGTGCTCATAGCTACCATGTGTGTAAGTTTCAAGGTTCTAGTGCTAATAGTGTAGGAGGAGATATTGGCCAGGACGGACGGACGGACAGACGGACGGACAGACGGACAGACAGACGGCGGAGATCACCACAATATCCCCACCTTTTTTTCAAAAAGTGTGGGGATAATTAAAACGCGGATGTACAACATGTATATACTAAATAAATATTTGAAAAATAAATTGCTTTAAAATATTGACAGTTGATGGTGTACGCAATAATTATTTATATTAATAATATTTAAATATTTAAATTTGGCTCTAGAAGCCTTGAGCACGAAACCTTGTTCGATGCTGTAAAAGTACTTAGACAAGGTACATTATATACAATTCTATGTTGCAATAATGTTCCTTTTAATAATGACCCCTAACAAATGTTCTTACAGAAAGAATATAATTCCATACATATTGCTCTACCAAAAGACAATACATTGTTAAACATGTCAATTACAAACACAAAAGAGGTCGATCCTTAACACGAAATGAATAGTTAAATAGAATGCGTT
Organism: Dreissena rostriformis; assembly: GCA_007657795.1. Lineage (NCBI taxonomy): Eukaryota > Metazoa > Mollusca > Bivalvia > Myida > Dreissenidae > Dreissena > Dreissena rostriformis. Next base: position 95,124 of record VMBQ01001371.1, read on the forward strand.
GAATATATATTTTAAGGAAATAAAATATTTGATGGGTTTTGATAGAATCAACTTATTGTTTAATTATTGTTGTTTGTTCATCTCTTTGTTATTCGAATGCACGACCCTCTTCGTTAATGAATTACCTTTCAGTACTGACAACTCAAGATTGTTATTAATGAGCCGATACACAGCGATTTTTCAAACACAAACAAATTCAATAAGTCAATTTACTTACTCTGAAATGGTCAGACCAGGATCCGTTGCCTATGTCGAGTCGTGCCTCGCTGTCTGCTAACTGTTTCAAATCCAGAGGTAAAATGACACGCTCATACAGTTTGCTACAATTGAGTCTCAATGTCACCAGAGTGTCTGTGAATGTTAATGCTAGGCTGTGCCAATGATTGTCTCCTAGTCTATATGGGAATGTTGCCACGTGACCTTGGTTACTATGGAGATAGTGAAGACGAATCTCGTCTCTAGTGCCACTGATCTCCACATCGAGGTACCTGAAACGATCAATAAACAAGTTCTTAATTCAATATCTCGTTTTTGTTTGAGTTTTCAATTTAGTAGACTAGGTTCACGCTTATTTTTCGCCATGGGTACTTGAAACATTCGCGTAAGTATGAACAACAGGATTTAACACTTTTGACCTTTACAATTTACATACTAGTTTTTAAGAAATTAATAATGGGCCAAAATTATATTTTGTTCAGAAAATGAGAGTACGGAGAAAAACGGACATACGCTTTGCCATCGTTTAACTTTGTGTAAACGACTTTACACATGCTCTTAGTTACTTTAAGTGTCACCCCCAGTTAAAACTAAATACACTGCAGTTACGGATCAAACATGGCATACATGATAAGCATCTTCCAAACTGCCTTCAAATCTCATGTGATGTGTAACTGCTTTGACCTTTTGCAAACATGCCATCAACTTTTACCACAAATATGTCTGAGTAGACATTTTGCAATTATGACGTAAAATGTCACCATACGTGTACCTGATTTGACCCTTTGCAAAGGTTATGATACTCCCGGAATCGCCAGCCTCCTGTCTGACGGTTGCCAGGATAGTGACGTCATTGCTGCTTCGGAACAACATCAAGGCGTCGCTTAGTGTTCTACTTGTGAGATCAAAATGTATGGTTGAATCTGTAATGGAGATGTGAAGCGCACTTAAATAAAATACAATTGCCATGAATCTCAAATGTTATTGAAGCTCAACGTGCACAAACATATAACCGATAAGTGAAACGTAGACAATCTGCCAACTCCACGCCGATTTTATATTTGGCTTCGCTGCACCTCAAGAAAAACAATTAAAAACTCAGTGGGATATTGCAATTTAGTTTTTTTCTTAATATAAAGTTTCTGATTTAATGTTTATACGGATATTTAAATAACGCCTACCTGTTAAAGCCTACATACAATATAATATGTGTATATGATTGTGTAAATAAAGAGTATCAAACATTTCAGTCTTAATCAAATTGTAATGCCATTTTAAATTTAATACACATGACCAATGCCAGGTATGTAAGCCTTTGTGTGCTCCAGATTTTCTTGTGGCAAGCGCACGTATGAAAACCAATTGCAATGAAAGCACGCCAGCAAGTTCGCGCACTAGGCCAAGCGTCTATCCGGCTGTTTTACTGTTGCCAGTATTTCACCAATAATTACCTTATCATTGGATCATATATACAAATTTATGTTTTCAAACAAATTATTCGCTATAAAACGAACAGCCCTACGGACCACCGTTTAGTTATATCAAGTGTTATTCTTGTGCGATGCCTGTTTTGTTTCAGACGCAATTTACAACTGATAGGAAGACTGGGAGAGTTCTTTGATTTTTACATGAATGAGATAACTATCCGGGGCGATAGACCGTACCCAGACTGGATACATACTTCGCAGAACTAAGATATGATCAAGCAATATCGCGGAAACCACTTGTTTGTCTAATATTTACTGACAAACGCACGAACACCTTACGACCGTCTTTCAGCGAAATATTATAAGTTGTGAATATTAATTTGTAATCAGTCTCGCTCCTTTAGGGTAATGGCAATATGTTTTAAGTAGAAATTATTGAAAGTATGTAGTTCTCACTTTGGCATACGTCAGTTCACAAACACGTTCGAATTTTGTTTATATGTTTTCAGACAATTAACCAATACACAACAGGTATTCAGCATTTGAGTAGTTTTGAAAGGCTTTGAATATCTTCACATACAACGTTTTTATAAACAATTTGATGTAGCTGATAAAATCGCTTTCACTAGGATGTTTTTACTTTTAAATTATTTTGTTTATTTTAACAGTCGATTGAATTTACAAATAAATCAAACTCATTGTGACTGTTTGGTTATGATAACGTTAGACTTACATACGTGGAATTAGGAAACTTGATTCTTGACTTCACTCAATGTGATCCAAACATATTGACCTTTAAAACGATGTCAAAAACTTAAATTCAATAGGCGAAGCTAAATCATCGACGCTGACAAACATAATTTTTATCAATATAACGGTATGTTCTACCACTGTATATGCGCTCAAGGGGTCCAATGACCATGTGGTAATTTTTAAACACATAATTCCCCCTTAGACTACTAACGACAGAGTCAAATTACGCCATTTGCCTTATTTTTAAAACACTTTAGTTTTCGTTCACTTTCATATGATCTCAATAAAAAGAACCAGCAAAAGTTAGCACGTGAGCTCTATAGTGAGCTATATTCGGAACAGTAAGTTACTCAAGGTAAAAGTGCATGTCCACCCTCAATAAACAGCCCACATATTGCTTTGGCGTAGTGGATATGGTGTCCGCGTAGCAATCAGGAGGTCATGGGTTCGGTCCCCACTGCGGGAACGTTCTTTAGCCACCAAGAACCGGTAATAGTCCCAAGAAACGGACTCGAGAGCATTTCAATAAGCCTCAGGCTTTTGATGCAATCGAGCTAAATAAAAAGGTTTAAACTAATAAACAGTGTAAACAATACACATACGTACCCTGAAGGAATAGGGCGGTTTGCAATGCGTCTGGACCTGGAACCACTGTGAAGCCTTTCTCTGTGCGATTGATGCTTTCAAGAAGATCAAGAACGACTGTAGATGATGTACCGAAACTTAATCCTGTAACACACACATGTGAACAGTTTAATGTAGATATTGTACCACAACTTAATCCTTAAACCACTATGATGATGTACAGAAACTTATTTTTGAAATACACACAGTTAAGAATTTTCATGAAGATGATGTACTAAAGCTTTATCATAAAACACACTAATGCAAATAGTGTAATGAAGATGTTGTACGGATATTAGATCATAAAATATACAAAAATAGGCATTGTAATGAAAATACATCAAACAACACACATATTTAAAAAAGATTAATATAGATCATGTTCCGAAACAGTGAAACACAAAACCTGCTATACATGGTGTACCGAAATGAATTACGTAACACAATACGGCACATCTTAAAATTGTTGGTTCAGAGATATATATTAACTCTAATAAAGTCTATAGTAATAATAATAATGTTACAGAAATTATAAGTTGAAAGAAGGCTACAACAATGGTAATTTTAAACGTAGAACGATACAAAACGACAGACGGAAAGATAGACAGACTGTTATACTTCGTATTAACATAGAAAGTTAAGACTTGAATAGATTTCTATGGTTTTTATTGTGTGAGAAATTTGAAACAGGTACAAAGTTATTAACCATAATTTTCCTTTTAATGTTTGTTGACATTGACATATATATAACACAAACTAAACACAAAGTCGGGTGGTTATACGTGTGTTTGTAAGTCAGAGTTTATTAACAGGTCATCACTGATTCTTCACGAATACCTTATGTGCTGACCTGCCCCTGTGACCTTTCAGGGGGAAATATTTAATTTTGAGCCAAATTAGGTCAAATTGACCCCGGCTGCCCGGGTGTTCGCCAAATAGATAATTATGATCCAAATAGACAGTGCACGACGGCCAATGAGACCTTAATGTGTACTGTTAGAGAGTGGTTATAAATAGTTGTGATCATATTTTAATGTTCACCAAATAAGAAAACACAACTGTTATTTTTTGAATCGCAATACATATGTATTCTTCTTTTGAATTAAAAAAAATATGTTTTCCTTTTAAACATTGTATGGTTTACATGTATTTAAACGAGTTTAATTTATATAAGAACGATTTTCAAAAATATCGAATATCTTATATCATCTGATAAGAAGCAAGACTTGACCCGCCAAAAAAAGACAATAAACACCAGGCCAAACAGATTTTCTTTAAAACCCGTCGTCCAAAACAGTCGAAAATATTGCAGTTTGGTTGGCAAAACAAACGGTGCCTAAGAGCGCGAGACAAATATATATTAGATTCTGGTTTCCTTAAAAAAAGGACTCATACAAAGGACTAGTAACGTTTCAGAACTACAACGTTTTCCTATTTCCAAATCAATTCCATTTATGGAGGATATGTACACGAATGAATAAACCACACAAGATACTATCCAAATAAACAAGAATACATGCACGTCAGGCGTTATTATCTAATAGAAGGCTGAATATCTCCTGCGGAATGTTATAGCTTCGAAACGCACGTAAATCGCGCACTGCAGACATCATAAACAATGGCACTAGAACAGAACGTCTGTCGAGCTTCCGAAAAAAAGCTGCCTCCCACAATGTTGATCCATCAAATATTGGCCCGCAGCGAAAAATTAACAACTGCTAGGACAGGTAATATATTCTGATACTTCCCAGACTAATTACTGTGATAACATTTTTTGTAGCAGACATATTTTGTTATGCATCTAAATATGAGTGTTATTTTTTGTTAGATTTGATATAGCGACGAGTGCGCATATGTGGTGGGTGAAAACTAGAACTACATTTGTAGTTTGCAATTCCTTTTTGTATGTGTAAATGTAATTTGTATCTATGGACGTATTAATGTTAAGAGCGCTAAAAATGTTATCACAACAGTGACATGACTGATAAATAGTTTAAACAAAATAAGATTCTTAATCAGGGGAGGATGCACGATTTTGTTTGGGAGGGGGGCGGGCGGTAAACTTTGATAATTTCCAGACCATTTGTTCAGTTATCTGATATGTTCGAATACCGGCGAAAATAAGGCATGTTTAAAATTGCTTTTGTAAGACATACAAATATGACGCTGACTTGATGTATTCACTCATTGATGAAATAAATAACAGGAGAATACAGTACCCCATTACACAAATTACACTATATTTATACTGTATGATATGTACAATTTTTTGGTTAAAAGCCCCAGTGTTTAAACAGCAAAACAAACGATCAGTAATGCAATTAAACCCATATTCAAAGGATCCATTACAATCATTCGAAGAGCATATTTTATAGTATATATACCGAGGATTTCTTCCAAATGCAATTTAATCCATGATTCTTTTAAATGATTAAGCATTGAAATTATGCTCGCTCGTTGTGCCCATGTCTGGGTTCTAAAAACACCCAACGTTGATTTGGCCAATTGTACACCATCCGTGCCCGATCGGAATGGTAAATTGAAATGCAAATTTTAAAAATTTGGACACCGAAAGATTGACGGTTTGGGGTTGTTATTCTAATCATCGATTACCTTTCGGAACCTTCTGGAACCCATCGATATTGTTGGAAATCTTTCGGCGAATATTCTGAACGTTTTATCCAGCCGATCAGATCCTGCTGGATGCAAAATGACACCAACAAGCTTGAACCTTACAGGAAAACACTGGAACAGGTCGTTAGTGACTTAGCACTCGGAAAGCACATGGCCGGGCTTCTTTTTGTTTCATCAACCTTGAGCAGAGCAGAACTCATGCACTCGTCATCTTCACGGAGCTTTCTGCTGTCATTCCGCATGCTGCAGGATTTGCTTAGGGTGGAAAATAGTTAGGAGACTTGTAGCAGAATCTCCGAATAGCTGAGACCCTTAAAACAGTTTGCTGTAGATTTCGAACTGTTGCCGAGTATTCCGAATATCCTAAACCGTCCTACATGAAACATTTGGCGTCCATTATTGTGGGTGCCCAAGTTGTTTTGAATCCGATCAGGCATTGAGTGTTCTTTACGGCTGCAGGCTGGTTAAAATCAGACACGAAATGTTGCCAGATCATCGCAAATAGACAACGTCACACCCTTACTTTGCCCAATTCGCATTCGTCCCTTGTAGAAGGTGTTAAAGATCTAAATTAGTAAAGAATGTTGGTTTATATGCAGTTAAATTAGAAATGTAACGTGTTTTTAATAAAAGAATGTAAATGGCTAGACAACAAAAAATTCCATCCGTAGTCTACATTTCAATATATTTGACATTTTTTCTTCGTTTTGATACGCCTCTCTAACCACAAGAGCCACCTGTTTCCACCCATTGTTATCCAGACTAAATGCATGACCTTGCCAATTTTCGGCTTTACTCAGACAGACATAATCCACATAATATGCATCTTTTGCGTTAAGTTGAATCCAACGTGGAGTTTAATGTGCCAGAAATGTGCTCTCATAAGTCTTAGGTACAAAATACATGTTTGTGTGTGGCAAGTTGCTGAATGTAGGGGTTTTACTTTTTTGTTTGATATTTCGCTCTTTTACGTAATATTATACAACGAAGATCACAGGGGCCAAAATGGATGTCAAATTTAATTAAAGTTTAATGTTGGAAATGCAGAAAATGTTGATTGTGCCACTGTAGACAATTGACATATAAAGAGATATTGTCATAGTGTGTGTTAATGTAAATGAAACCCTAACATATATAGATATATAACCACAGCAATTAAAAGAGTTTGTTAATGTAAATGAAACCCTAACATATATAGAGATATTATCACAGCGATAAGAAGTGTTTGTTTATATAAATGAAACCCTTACATGTATAGAGATATTTTCACAGCGATTAAAAGTGTTACTAAATGAAAATGAAACTCGAACATATAAATAGATATTATCACAGCGATTTAAAGTGTTTGTTAATGTAAATGAAACCCTAACATATATAGGGATATTATCACAGCGATAAAAAATGTTTATTAATTTAAATAAAACCCTATTATATATAGAGATATTATCACAGCGATTAAAAGTGTTTGTTAATGTACACGAAACCCTAACTTATATCCAGATATAATCACAGCGATTAAAGTGTTTGTTAAAGTAAATGGAACCCTTACATAAATAGAGATATAATCACAGCGATTACAAGTGTTGGTAAATGTACTCGAAGCCCTAACATATATAGAGATATTATCACAGCGATTAAAGTATTTGTTAATGTAAATGAAACCCTAACATCTATAAAGATATTATCACAGCGATTAAAAGAGTTTGTTAATGTAAATGAAACCCTTACATATATAGAGATATTATCACAGCGATTGAAAGTGTTTGTTTATGTAAATGAAACCCTAGCATATCTGGAGAGATACATGGTTTATTTCCTGCTGCTTTATCGACTTACGTGTGCCGAGGCGCTGCGGATTTGGAAACATATTAACCTGGCTATATTGCTTCGGTATGAACCACTTGTTTGCGTGTGGTAAAATCTTTTGTCAAGTGTAATGCGCAATCCTTATGCTTATCATCCGTTTAAAAAACATTTTTATTTCTTTTAAAGTATCAAGAAAAGGTTTACCTTTTCAAACTCATGCACATGGAACATATCTCTCAATAAACTATCATGGGAGCCAAATGTGTTATTTTGGTAATTAAAAAATATGCGTTTTTATTACAAATAAAGGGTAATGTAAAGTATAATCTTAAGAGCACTGTTTATAATGTGCATGCTTTTATTTTTTTGGTAGGGGGACACTGGCTAAAGTTCAATACATTCTGTATTAATACTTACATATTATTTTCAATGACCAAGATGATAGATAACACCTGAGTGTCATCTGTTTGTTAGTTTTAACCTACATATTAAGAAATATTTAAAAAAAAACATGGTATTCAGGTCTCATCATGATTTGTAACATTATAAACTAATTAATATGTTCCGTCTTGTAATAGTTTTTTTCTGCAACTGTTGTAAACATCAGTATAACTTGTAAAACAATATCGTTGATATTGTGAATATATGTGTATATTTCGTCATCGATTTCTTAGCGCGAAATTTAGTAGTCAATTTAGTCAAATTTGTTTGTAGTAAATACGAAACAAACAAAAAAGGCTTACTATCTTACATAAAGAAAGCAACATTATTTACGTCATTCTTAAAAGTGTGCATATGACAAAATGAACGGTTTTGTAATCTTGTCCTGGAAGCAAATTAGCATTTTCCCCTGATTCCAACAGACTTGTTATTTTTAGCAGCTGTATTTTATAAAAACACAATGTAAAAATAACATTAAGTTTATATTGTTCGTTTTGTCCGAGTTAATTTATAGTTTTCGAAACCACTGTTTTTGTTTAGTTTCATAAAGAGACTGTGAAGTAAACTATGTATAAAAACATCTTATTTTATAATCGATATAAATTACAATCTCATGCGTAAATTATTGATTTGTAATAAGTTATACCAGCAACAACTATTTGCGTCCTTAATAGCGTCTGTAAATGAGCAAATCCTTGAAAATTATTTCTGACATTGACTTAATGGCATGCAAAAATTGAATGCCTTTAAATAGTTTGGGTTTACGGATTCAGGACATGATTCATGGTTAAAGGTTTACACACACAACCTAATACCAATTATTGACGAACGAGAACAGAACATGCTTGCAAACTCAATAGAAACATCGCAACTGTCTCAAACAAAAAACATGCTGAATAAACATTAGAGTCGCTCATCAATTATCAGTCAACACGTTCGTGGTAGTTAACCCTTTGAGCGCTGGAACCGAATTTTGAAGGCCTTTGCAAACAGTTTGGATCCAGATGAGACGCCACAGAACGTGGCGTCTCATCAGGATCCAAACTGTTTGCTATTCTGATAGTGGTCTTAGAAAAAAAACCATAAGAAAATGCTAATTTTAGAAATTCAGCAGACGACATTTAAGCAGACGACAAATTTCCCAGCATGCAAAGGGTTAATGTAAGAAAGACCCAGACGCTCATATTGTGTTACTTCTTAACGTCCAGAAGAAAATTACGAGAAACATTTGACGTTCGGAGCTAGGTGACTAAATTTCATATGTACACTAATTACTTGCATAACGTTATCAAATGAAAGTTACTCTAGCAACTGTATATTGATATAAAATCATTTGATCTCCTATTTTTGAAAAAGTTACAAACAATGTCAAATAACACGCAGATGCGACATATATTTACGTAAATAATTATAACAGCCTTCGGCATATTTTCAATTGACGTTTTTTAATTTGCATTTCTTTTCATACAACAAAATTGATATAATGGAATTTCAAATATTTAACATACGGAGCACAAACATGAACATCAGCTCAACTATAGGAAATAATACTTGTTTGAGTATTAAACGTCGTGTGCATAGTGCATAGCTAAATAAATGCAACGTACCGTTATGCACTGGAAGAAAAACATGATAAATATTTAATGTTGCACATTATTGTTTTAAAATTTGAAAAGGGATTGCAGAAATATTATAACATCGATTCGAAACGTTTTCTTATGTTAACGAAACCTTAACATATGGAGAGAAGGTATGTGATAAACCTCCTGCTGTTTTGTTACCTTACGTCGCTGTGGGTCGCGCTGTGGAGTTGGCTTTATAATAACCTGGTAAATATTTTATCAAAGAACACTTGGGTATGCACCACTTCTTGTTGTAAAATCTTGTGTCAAGGTTCATGTGACAACATGTTTGATTCTTTTCTTTGTTTTGTTGTGGTTTCCGTCCTTTACAACATTATTTTAGTCATAATATGGCGTTCAGTTAACCCATTTATGCCTAGCGTCTAGCAAAAAGGCCTTGGCAAACAGCTAGACCCAGATGAGACGCCGCATGATTAGACATCCCTAATTTTGGAATTAAATTGATCCCATTTAGAAGGATGAAAGAGTCCACTAGGCATAAATTGGTTAAACACCTCCCACTTTTCCTGGTTTATTTGATATTCCAGTACTGAGTGCACACACTTATTTCTGTAACTGTCAACTGCCCAACTTGAATAAGAGGTTTGGGGGGNGAGTGGTCGAAGAAAGGATTTCATGACCAATCCACAAACAAGTTATGTAGCTTAGGCGTAGGATAAAAGGTATGTTTTTATGGGATCATTGCTCACGACTGAGTATTGTCAATACAAGACAATAACCTCGAGTGTGAACTGTCGTTTAGTTTAAACATATTGAGAAACAATAACATAACATTCGTGGTATACAGGTCTTAATAAATGTAGTTACACTATAGACTGTAACGTTTTTCTCCTGCACTATTTTATCAATGGGCATTTATCAACACCATGATGCAGATAATAAAGTTTATTTTGTGTGCACATCGCGCCGTATAGGTTTCGTATCTTTAAAGTCCTATTACATCCCGAGAAGAAATAGTTTTTTAATAGAGATCTCGCTGACAAAAAAAAGAAGAAAAACAGACATTTTTGTTTTTTAGAATTACTAAACACAACTTGGTAAAAATCATAATATATAAGAATATTGTAAGCAATATGTTTAAACAGCGAAAACTATTACCTGATTCAATACTACATGTTAATTTTATATATGGTGTATTTAATTTCGTTTTGATTGCTTGAAAATATTTGTTTTGGACACCATTTGATCGGTTTGATAATGAGACTAGTGCGACGAAAACTGTTTAAGAAACAGCTAATTTCACCATCATGTTCTGGATTACAATTTAATGCTTGAAAAGTTGATGAGTAATAACAGATAAACAGCGAAAGCTATTATGGTCCTAAATGAAATTCCTGTAAATGAAAGAATTATTTAATATTATTTATGAAAAACAATTTATGTAATGCGAAAATAAGCATGTCTTAAAATAAATGCTCCCAATCTAATTAACTAGTGATTCACGCAATATAACTGCATACAATCCTTATTTAAAACACTTTTATTTTTCTGAACAATCTCGTCTTAGATAGACATAAAAATACCATGAAATACAGAATTCTTAAAATTAATCCTTCGAGTTCGTATTTTATATAAAGCAACCCAGCATATAAAAAGATTTGAATACATAAACCATGATTTTAAACCGCATTCCATATAACACGAAATCCGGATGCGTGTCTAGTGAAACTTAACCTATACAAACTGTATTTTTACGGTAAATGGAGTAATTGTTTAGTTGCATATCTTGCATGAATAAGAAATTTAGTTAACATGTTTTTACATGTGTAAATGACCATGAACATCCTTCGTTTTACAATTAATATTTCATTTCATCGAGCATTATTTGCTTTGTCTCAACAAATAATTTGTATTTATGTTATCATTACAAGTCAGTGCATTAAAATTAGAGGCACACTTTTTTTCCTTTATACATTTTTTAATTTCGAAACAATTTAAAAATTGTTTTTACTGTTTGCTTATATTAGGAAAAATAAAAAAAGATGACACTATATATTTCAGAGATTGAGAGATTGGAACAGACGTATATATACACCCGAATATTATTGAAAATCCGTCGAATGATTTACATCGTGTATTGATTACATAAAATGTCATTCACCGATAATATTTCATTATTTACCATAACTAAGACACATATTTAAATACTTTCTCACGTCTCATCAAGTTTTAATCTAGGTGAGGTGAAGTCCTTTAATCGACACATCTATCATCTCTTTAATACTGCAGAAACTCTCGTTCGATAATAATTCAAAACCTAAATGCAAGTAGTCCACAAATCTTTCATTCACTTTTTTAACACTATGGTATGATTACCCCAGTCTTGCAACCTGTGAAAACAAACCATTTCCTATCAATATTTCATCGACGAGAGTTGTACGCTCTTTAAATTGCTGGACTGACCATCCGTCTGACTGATGAGTAAATGTTTTGANACCACTCTAAAAGAGTTTCGAGAGAAGATGGTTCTAAAAATTCTAAAAGTGTTCAACGATAATATACATACGATTATATGAGTAACACATATTATTATTATTTATGATCGAGGTTGTTGGGGTAATGGGTATCAAGTATGTTCTGTATTAACCGAAGCTACTATTAACTTATCGTCTTATGGTTGTCTGCTTTGATACCTAATTATGCCGGAACCTTTATGTTTAAGCTATTACCTTCAGCCTTAATCTGTCTGACGATTATAGCTCTGTCTGTAAGACATACTTTTGTGTCTAGAGGAGTCTTGAGGCAGTCAATGATAATTGCAGACATTATATCGATATAACAATTTATAATGGCTTCCGTCAATATCAGTTTCACTTGGGGTAGCTGTAAACCACACAAGACAGCAAGTCACTCCCAGTAATCGCGTTAACCATCTATCTGCTCACAAAGGGAACATTTTTTCTGGCGATTCATCTGCTTTTCCTCAATGGTTCTACCTAACATCTACTTTGCATGTACATATAGTAAAATACATTTTTTTCATTCTAGCGTTGAGCGTATTCATTTATTTCGTGATTCAGTTCTTAGTTTTGAAATCCCCTCTTCCCTTTCTTAATTAATTCATTCATTCGTTCATCCGTTCATTCAATCATTCGTTCAATCATTCATTCGATATGCATCAGGTATGGCGCGTCCTTTAATCAATCGTCAATGTAAATAACAGTTGTCCATGGTTTTTCCTTAGTGTTGCACACTTATAAATGTCTTCACATGATTACAAGTCACATACATATTTTTATTTTTTATTTTTATTGAATGCAAATAAGTCACTTGCATGATTTATATGAAGCATTCCTACTGCGCGTTCTAATTTAATCTGCAGAACACGTCATAATATAAAGAGCTCTCCCCCTCGCAATACCTCACGCATTCAAGTTATGTGTATGGAAGAAGGAACGCGATAAATATACAGCAATGCACGCATACACATCACTAATGCATGCGAACAATGGGGAACTGCAAATAAAACAACTTAAAAGTATGTGTTACCTATCAACATCAGAGGAATACGGCATTTCTTCTTCGGCCGATAATTCATTGTAATCAACACGGGCCAAGACGCGAAACAAATTGATGAAGATGTTCAGGAGAACAGCGCACATTTCAACAAGTGGTCCGTTTATCTACATGTTGATTTGTTGTCAGATAAGATCGGTTCGGGATTAGTGAATGTGGCAGACGAGATAGAAAATATAATGCATGTTTATTTGGGTTTACTGTATGTGAGGCACTGGTGGTTAACCCATTTACGCCTAGTGGACTTGCCCATCCTTCTAAATTGGATCAATTTATTTCCAAAATTAGGGATGTCTAGCATATTTATTTCTATATTTTGAATATTTCTTACAGAAATTCCTTTAAGCAAACAGCGCAGACCCTGATGAGACGCCGCATCATGCGGCGTCTCATCTGGGTCTTCGCTGTTTTCCAATGCCTTTTTTCTAGACGCTAGGCATAAATGGGTTAAGAGCGTCCATTTGTTCGGATAATTATTGTTTTTTATGTGTAAGATATTAAGCGGTCATCGCATAGGTTCTTTGAGGTTGGCAAAATTGTTTGGGTGTTTTAAAACCAGGGTTTCCCCAGGCCAATACGGTGTGTCTCTGTCGACATTCCTTCATAATCAGGAGTGGTTTTCCGACATCCCTTCATTAAAATGTATCATTTTATGTACTTTTCTTCTTTGCACTTTGAGCTCGATTATACAATTTATTTACTGTCTCCAATAATAAACATGTAGAGCCTTCATAAAACAAACAGGATGTGATGTGAATTTGAAATGTGGTGATATGGTCTTTTGCTGAAATATTCTTGCGCAGTTTTTATTAAGTTATAATTGTGCAATGTTAGCATCATTTTCTGAGTGAATGAAGTATAAACAAATATAACACAAATCGTAAAGAAATGCACATTCGTATATGTAAATATTTAAGTCTTATAGGCTTAAGGTGTTAGGTTTTTGCACCTTTTTTATCACTGTTGATAGGATTTTCCTGAGAGGATTGAGTAACTCGGATAACCAATCAATCAATTTCTTTTTAACCCCCCACGCATGGCCATAATGTATCAGTATTGAACATATCCAATATTACAAAAGAAGAAGAAGAAGAAGAAGAAGAAGAAGAAGAAGAAGAAGAAGAAGAAGAAGAAGAAGAAGAAGAAGAACACGTCAAAGGCTAAGGTAAACAAATACTCATTGATTATTGTTATTGTTAATACCACTTTTGTTTGTCAAAGGACAATCTTCCTGGTCAAATAGTTCTAATGAGTATCCCGTCGGATGCAATGGCCCACTGCTCAATAACTCATCATGCACATAAGGCAATTAAACCTACAACGACATTCCCGCTAAATGTCAAACTAAATGTTCAACTCTTGAAATCTAATATGAGCATCGCTCTGTGAAAAGGGGGCTAATTGCATGTCCGTTAAGTGTCGTCCCATATTAGCATGTGCAGTCCACACAGGCTAATCAGGGACGACACTTTCCGCCTAAACTGGATTTTCGTCAAGAATAGTCCCACTTCAAACGAAAAATACAATAAAAGCCGAAAGAGTCGTCCCTGATAAACCTGTGCGGACTGCACAGGCTAATCAGGGACGATTCTTTTTGCACATGCATTAAACCTCTTTTTCACAGAGCGCGACCCATATTAAATTAACTCATGCTCATATATTATAAACTGGGTGATAACTATTAGCTTAACGACATCTTTTAACACATCGGCTCCAAACATATTTACAATCTCAGCAAGAATGCATCAATCGTTTATTTATATTATTACGTTTAATGAAAGCCACATGTTACAAGAATGCGTATTTGCATTTTGAGCACGATTGCTCATGTATCAATAACTTTATTTTCTGATTTTAAAATACGGTATGGGTGGTGAATTTCTGTATTAGTTTACTAGTTCATTGTGACCGATATAAGGTTTCTGAAACTATTTAATTGATTGTTATATGTGTCGTGTTCTGAGAGAACTGTGCATAATGCTTGTGCGTAAATTGTCATCCCTGATTAGCCTGTGCAGTCCGCACACGCTAATCAGGGACGACACTCTCCGCCTAAACTGAATTTTCGCTAAGAAGAGACATCATTTAAACGAAAAATTTCATAAAAGCGGAAATTGTCTTCCTTGATAAGCCTGTGCGGACTGCACAGGCTAATCTGGGATGACAATTTACGCAGATGCATTATGCCCAGTTTTCTCAGAACCCGACACATAATATTTATATAGATACATACAACAAATATTATGTAACTTGGCTGCCTTATGTGTACTCATTAATTGTTATCAAGGATACTACGTTATTAATTAAAAGCGTGCACATTTATCATTAACTTTACCAACATGTAAATTGAAGAAAAAACACCGGCTGTTGTCGGTTGTATTTGCAAAATTGATCGGTTTTTGTAGAGAGTGCACTTGATTTTTGCACAATTATCATTATCTTTGCCAACATAAATTTAAAAAAAATTGACGTAGCAAAAACACCAGATGCTGTCAGTTGTATTTGCAAAATTGATCGGTATTTGTAGAGAGTGCATTTGATTTATAGAAACAAGCTCGTACAGTCACTAGCTCTTTCAGTGCTGGAACCGAGTTGTGAAGGCCTTTGAAAACAGTTTGGATCCAGATGAGACGCCACAAAACGTGGCGTCTCATCAGGATCCAAACTGTTTGCTATTCTTATAGTATTCTTTAGAAAAAAAATCGCAGAAAATACTAATTTTAGAAATCCAGCAGACGACATTTTAGCAGACGACAAATTTCCCAGCATGCAAAGGGCTAGAGAATCCGCGGTGTGCGCATTCTGTTGAAGCCAATAGCAGCAGCAGTGTCTCTGACTCATCGAACATTCATGCAACCACCGATATACAAAAATCTTGAACTGTTTAATTCGGAGAGGCTTATGAAGCAAAGTGCAACCACGAAAAAAGCAGCTGTAAAAACAGGCGCGAGCATCCTTGGTTAAATGGAGATCTAGTGTTTAGATTACACAATACCTGGGGAAATCAGGGAATAATACATGCAAATTCTGCTCTGTGAAACTCTAACAGGTTGTTGCGAGTGCATTGAATGAATTTTTAATGAATGAAGTTTTCAATTATAATTATTACCGCCTGGTTCTAATATCGCTAATATCAGTTACCCATAATTGGTACAGCGATGGTGCAGAGGGGGGAACTTAATTGGCCATTATATGTAATGAGTTCTTAAATATTTGTAATTATCTTGCAAGAACCTTAACATATTGTTTGAATTATCTATAAGAGAAACATTATAATTAAAGATTCCAGCGATATGATTTCGCAATTTAAAGTTTAGCTGTATTAAAATGAAATTTTAGGAATGATATTAATTCCGAAAATTATCAGCTGAATATTACTACAAAAGAAAACAAAGTATCCTTCCGGAATTTAAGTGTTTTCACTGTCCTGTATACATGTTTAACTCCCGTCAAAAGAAATACTTGTATTAATAAAAATATTGTATACATTTCATTAATGTCATATATTACATCAGGTTGTTTGTATTAGGTTTACGCATGTTTTATTAGATAGCAATGTTTCTCTGCTGGCAACGATATTTAAGTCCAAATGCAGTGACACAGCTTATTTATTTGTGTTAGTGTTTAGTCGCATGATTTTTCCCCATGTCTTATTGTTGGGCAATCGGCAAATGGCCGTCACTAACCCTTTGCATGCTGGGAAATTTGTCTTCTGCTAAAATGTCGTCCGCTGAATTTCTAAAATTAGCATTTGATTTTTTTTCAAAAAATACTATCAGAATAGCGATTTTTTTTCAAAAAATACTATCAGAATAGCAAACAGTTTGGATCCTGATGAGACGCCACGTTCTGTAGCGTCTCATCTGGATCCAAACTGTTTGCAAAGGCCTTCAAAATCCGGTTCCAGCGCTCAAAGGGTTAAACATCATGACTTATTTCGTAACTTTTTGGCCTACCGCTACAACTTTAAAATACATGTTTGGCTACGTTGTTATGTTTTGGTTATTCACCCATGAATAAATGATCGCAACGTACTTATTCCAGTAAAATATTATTGAAACATGTTTATGGTTAAACATTATGTATACAAGGTCATTTTTACATT
The DNA here is from genome assembly GCA_007657795.1 of Dreissena rostriformis. NCBI lineage: Eukaryota > Metazoa > Mollusca > Bivalvia > Myida > Dreissenidae > Dreissena > Dreissena rostriformis. Next base: position 112,289 of record VMBQ01001371.1, read on the forward strand.
ACTAAGTTATTAACGTAACCAATCCAGCATTCATTATAAAGTGTGAGTATAGATAGGTCAGCCTGAAAAATATATGTTTGAGAAGAGCTCTGAGAAAAAAGGGGCTTAATGCATGTGCGTAAAGTGTCGTTCCAGATAAGCCTGTGCGGTCCGCACAGGCCAATCAGGGACGCCACTTTCCGCATTTATTGTATTTTAGGTTTAAAGGAAGACTGTTCTTGACATAAGTCAAGTTTAAGCGGAAAGTGTCGTCCTTAAGTAGCCTGTGCGGACTGCACTGGTTTATCTGGGACGACACTTTAAGCAGATGCATTAAACCCCATTTTCACAGAGCGAGGCTGATTTGTTTTCGAAAATGACTGACAGTCAGACCAAGGTCGCGTCATATGACCCGAACACAAGAGAGCTGCGCTGCTTTGCCATCGTGCTGCAGGTATAGCAATCGCCGAGGTAGGTACGCGTCTGATAACCCAGACGTGTACTGGCATGCCGAACAATGTAAGAATGGCGGAATCACGGGGTTAAATGCATGTGCGTAAAGTGTCGGCCCAGATTAGCCTGTGCAGTCCGCACAGTCTAATCAGAGACGATACTTTCCGCCTAAACTGGATTTTTGCTAAGAAGAGACTTTCTTAAAATGAAAAAAAAAACATCATAGAAGCGGAAAGTGTCGTCCCTGATTAGCCTGTGCGGACTGCAAAGGCTAATCTGGGACGACACTTTACGCACAAGCATTAAACGCTAGCTTGCTGCAGGTATATCAATCGCCGAGGTGGGTATGCGTCTGATAACCCAGACATGTACTGGCATGCCGAACAACGTAAGAATGGCGGAATCACGGGGATGAAAGGTTATTGGCAATGTCGTTGAACAAGTATATCAAAGGTTCTAGAAATAGTCCTTCGTCTACAGGTGCTGTGCAGGTGCAAAGTTTGCGTCACTCGTCAGCATAAGTAGTACTTGTTTTACCGTATTATGCGAGGATAGGTCATTAACATGTAGCGCTTTTCTTGCGGAACTAAGAGATTATCTTGTGCTATCTCATGCAAGAGTGTGCAATCTAGCGTCTCGTTTGTACTGAGTCGCTTGGGTGAATACAAATAATTACCAATTTGGAGAGAATACACAGGGAATGAAGAATTTAATAGTCCGTAAAATTCGGGATGATAACGCAATCAGCTGTGAGGTCTTGTTCTAAAGACGCAAGACCTCATATGTTAACAGTACGCTAAGGATGTTAAAATTTGTAAAAAAAACATACATACATCACGCGTATCCAAAGAAAAACGTGTAGTTGGCACGATATTTATCTCAGACATTTTTTTTCAATCGCACTTTCAAAGAAATACCGTTTAACTCGCACTACATTCCACCAAACATTGCAATTTAAAAAAAAACGCACATTATCGTTTATTTTTTTAACAAAAAACATACATATAAACAAAACAATGTATCATCAAATAAAAAGCAAGACATTTTGGACATGTTTTAATATTATAATCTACATTATAATAACTGCAAACAACTGAGTTTGACCACTTGTTCTTCAATATAGAAAAGTGTACAAAATACAACATATTAATGATGTGGATCATTTGTATACCATCTGTTAAACAAAATAAATGCATAACTTTGTATTTATATGTATATCTACCTAAATGTATAATAAATAAGGATATACGTAGTTACAAGGAAACTATGTGATTGTTTATTGTTTTTGTATATTGTGTATTTTTGGACCGGTTGCCTGTATTAACTTAAATAAAATTGTTTGAGTTTGAGTTTGAGTTATCTTTACCTTATCTCATATAAAGATGTGTTGTTACACGTTGTACTTTCATCGCAAAATATCGTATCGTGTATATTACTTCATTCTATATCAACGCAAACGGCAAAAACAAAGCAGCCGATAAGAGCTAGATCTAGCATACCTTGAGAAGACGAAAAACGGAGAAACTTCTGGATCATATGTTTTATTGGACAATATCCAGACGAAAAGATTAAAAGGTTCTAGATTTAAGACACGATGTGTCGACTTTGGTAGGAGATGCGGACCCGTAGCAAGAGTGTTCGAAAGTATCTTCGAAATCCTGGACATAACGCAAGACGTTGAGAAAACAAGCAGTTGTAAAACGTCGTAATATTTAAATTAATGGTCCATAGCATTTCAAAAAAATGAACAAGCGAATAATGTATTTTTGTTATACATTTAAGCTGTCTAAAAACAGTAAGTTATATTCTCGTCAACGTAGAACGTTGAACTTGTTGAAATAAGTTATTAAGTATAATAAACTTACAAAGTTTAAATTCTGAAAAATAAACCAGCATAAATGAAAATTGATTGACACACGTTTGTAACAGTTATAAATAGAAATTGCGCATTTAATCTAGATTAAAACACGGAAAAAACACAGAACGTTTGAACGGTATTGACATGCACATTAGCAACCATCCTTGTTACATATAATAGGACAAACCGTAAACAATATAAGCATCGCTCTGGGAAAATGGAATTTAATGCATGTGCGTAAAGTGTCGTTCCAGATTAGCCTGTGCAGTCCGCACAGGCTTATCAGGGACGACAATTTCCGCTTTTATTGTATTTTTCGTTTAAAGGAAAACTCTTCTTGACGAAAATCCAGTTTAGACGGAAAGTGTCGTCCCTGATTAGTCTGTGCGGATTGTACAGGCTAATCTGGGACGACACTATACGCACATGCATTAAACCCCCTTTTCACTGAGCGAGGCCCATATGTATGCTACGTCCGTATGGTACTGCGAGTGCCGTCGGTGAACCGTGTTTATCCTGTCACATCCCTTAAAATCAGCCTCATAACCAGGTAACCTAATAACCCAAAAGTTATTAGGCTAGTTGACCAGGTAACCTAATAACTCCGGTGACGAACTACTTTGTATCATTAAAACATTAAACCGTTTCTTTTTAATGTTATCGTGTATATAACAAATCATCATTTTTGTGTCTTCTTTAAAATATATTACCGAACCAGCTTTCCGTATTTTTATTTTCATTCACTGGATTACGCAATTTATGACGTATCCCGTGTGACGTCATTTCGGTGACGACATTTTGGGACAGCAATATAGAAGTGCTAGTTTTTAACAGTAAATTTTTTGTTTAACATCGAACGAATGCAAAACGTATTTCGGATTGTGTGTAATGTGTTTTTCATGCATAACACGAAGAACAGACAATGGAAGTGCATATAGCTGTTACTTTATTGTTAATAGCATTGGATTAAAGTTGTCATTGATGATTCAGGTAAGCGTGTCGTTTATGCTTAATTTAGTTTTTCTTAGGACTCCTGTCAAACTTTCAAAGCTTAAATGATGCCATCAATCTAATCTACAGCACAGTTTCAGCTGCAATCGATATTTGTATTATCCAAATAATGTGCTACGTGTAATTATAATTATTTTCGATTATTTGTTTGATTTGTTGCTCAATTTTATTTATAACGGTTGACTAAGACTGAATCAGTGAATGTGCACGCCATTTTTTTCAATTAAATGTTCGAATAAAATTGAGTTTTTGTTTTGCTGTTACATTATTTTTTTTCAATTTCCAACAATAAAAATATCACATTCTCGATTCGTTTTTAATTTCTTCACATATTTTTAATAGGAAAGTATTAAAAGAAACGGTTTAATGTGGAACTATTTTTTACGTGACACAATCGGTAGTTATTTGGTCGTTAGGCATGTTGCGTACATGAAGGAGGACCGATCAGAATTATTATTTTGTTATGTCAATTAATCATTTGTGTTTGAAAAAATTGTTAACAGTAAATGTGACAGGATAAATAGAATAATAGATTGGTGACGTTGATGGAGAATGGTTATCTGGCTCGGCGGAGGATCTTATCGGGTTCGCCTCCGGCTCACCCGATAAATTCCTCCGCCTTGCCAGATAACCATTCTCCATCAACGTCACCAACCTATTATTCTCTATATAGACGGTCGTGTCTGTAATGCTGATAATTTACATCATTTGTTTAGAGATAAACGCGAGAAAGGTGGTCGACATCAGATTTATTTTCGAAGAAAGTGTTAAGTTTTTCTTTTTGAGTAACATTTGTTACGGCTAATGTTTTGAACCATTAAATATACAAATTTATTAAAGATATGGTTTAGTTATTCCTTCACTTTGTGAAACGTTTTCTTATGACGTCTTTGGTTGAAAGTGATTCATCGAAAGGGCATGTCTTGCAATAAAACCAATGTTAATCATAGCGTAATATAGTGTAAAACCACACACGTCGCTTAATCGTTATAATATCTATTTCGTTTATAATAATGTACGTGCATTAGGATGACTTAATATTTCTAATTAAAAAAGATCAAGAAGACATAACGAAGATCTATGGCATTAATTTTATTTCGCGTTTTATGTAGAATTGTAACGTGAATAGCATGGTTAAACTCTGGATTTTGTCTATTTTTAAAACAAGTAATGGCCAATGAAAAGAATTGGAAATATGCATTTGCAAAATGTAGTTTTAACGATGTTGAAATTTTAACTTCTACAGATTAAACTGATAAAAACATGTACAAACCAAATATCTATTTGGATAGTTGCTGGTGTATATTTGTATCAAGACATTCTTTCTTGATCTGTAAATTATGTATGCTTTATTCGAAATTTCGAGTTTATTTTGAAATATTAAACACGTAATTGATGTAAAGCATCTCTTAAAATAATGCCTCATTTCACCTTACAACTTTCAAAGGAACACGACTGCGTATTGTTTCCATATATGCAAAAAACATGCATGTTTTTTTTACCTAATTAGCATGGCATATCAAGTTTTAGCCGAGGGATAGTTTGTAAAAATTTCCTGGAGAATTTACCAAGCTATAATCAGAATCATGTGTCAATGAGAATTAAGGGATACGAGATGTTAAGAAAGAAAAATAACAAACAATCCCAAGATAATGCAGAACAGTAAGTTTCAAATTAAATGATGAAAACAGACTGTCTAGACCAATTTGCGGAAACCATAGAATTCTCAGTGGAATGATCATTCAGATTTACCCGTGGGATGCAATGTTTTAATTGTTTGCTTATCTTAAGACTTCACCAACTGTTGTTCTAATGCATAAATTGTTCATATAAAAAAGAGTATTATGCTTTGTTTCCTTCAATAAACTTAAGGGAAGGTAATAAAGCGTTGGTATATAATGTTTTTTCTTACTTAACAAAGGCATATACGTAATTCATGATACGGAAATAAATGGTACTGTTGGAAATCGGTATAATGTATCGAAAGACAATTAATATATGATTTACCTGCTAAAACAGAACTTAATAAGAAAAAAAAGTATACATTTACTCGCAATTGGCACTCGCAACACTTATTAAATTATGTTCACACGAAATTGTGTAGTGGTAGACGAAATCATTTGAAAGATGTAAAGTTTGATGCCTGAAGGACGAACTGTGTACTCAGCTTCTGTACATATAAACACAAACAAACTCAGTGGAGCTCTATTTGTGTCACACGGATAGCACTTTTATAATTAGCTTTATTCTTTATTTATGGCGAGTGTCAAATAGGCAATAAGACAGAACACAAAACCACATAACAGGCAAACCAATACATGAATAAAAATAGGGTCAACTAATCACAAACTGTCAATGAAAAACTATTAACTCTTAAACGGCGCAAAAAAAATGTATGTATATTTATTTTGTAGCCTGTTTTTATCATTGTCTGGATTACAACTATTCAGTTATATACCAATGCCGCAACGTCGTCGCCTTGATTTGGTCATTGCCACAAAAACTCACACTAATACTGCAACCTCTGTAAATATTTGTGTTTCGCAACTAAATCTTTGCCAAGAAATAATGGGTCTACCGGAAGTTGATAACCACAAGTATGCGTAAGCGCGTGTTTCTCTGATTCATTCACGGATAATTTCTTCTAAAAATAATTTGATTATAGTTGTGAAAATGGCTGATCAAAGAAATAATAAATGAACACGAGCATTAATGCGATATTGTGTGAATTCTAGCGTCTCTGCACTTTATCTTCTAAGGCATTGGTGGTTTACACCTTGCCTTCGAGATGTTACGTATAATAACCAGGTAATTGTAGGCGGGATCGACCCTTGGAATATATCTGGAAGATATATAGACTAGACAGAGAGGAGTTTTTCATTTTTTTTCTAGAATGTTAAGAGAAAATTGTATTATCAAAATAATTTGAAATAGACCAAAGTGTTGGTATTTTTGGAATTATTTTTTTTAAATCGTATTATCTATATAATGAGAACCACAAAATAATTACTCCAAGCACCTTGTCTCACTGCGATCAATATTTAATAAGCCTCACTCTATGAAAGGGGGTTTAATGCATGAGCGTCAAGTGTCGTCCCAGATTAGCTTGTACAGTTCGCACAGGCTTTCATGGACGACACTTTCCGCCTAAAAAAAGATTTTTGCTAAGAAAAGACTTTCTTAAAACGAAAAATATCATAAAAGCGGAAAGTGTCGTCCCTGATAAGCCTGTGTGGACTACACAGGCTAATATGGGACGACACTTTACGCACATGCATTAAACACCCATTTCACAGAGCGAGACTCAAATGTATGTTCTCTCGTCCTGCATGCTCTGTGTATTCACACTCCATTTATATATATTATAGTATATACAGGTTATGTTTGCTTTGATTGATTTCATCAATACAATATGCCTGTATGTATTTAATTTAAATACAGTTCGTTTTTAATACAATTGATTTTCATTGACAATTTATAGTAATAAATCATATCCAACGTGCGTTTATCTACATACGTTTATTCTGTATTAATTGTGAACAACAACATAAACATACGTAGCAACGAATCGATGACTACGATGTTTTGATAATGAAGAAAAAAGAAGAGTGCTTACAATAGTCTGATTCAACGCCAAAGTAAAGGACTAACTAGAAACAATTCTTATATCTGTTGTTTCCAGACACTATTCTATCATATCTCTACACTTCAGAAAAAGTCTCGTTAGGAAAGAATGCGATTTTTTCGGAAATCTTTCGCTATTTTGGGATAGTCTTTGTTAAATTTGGGAGTAGCTCCACCATAAAACACAGACAGCAGGATGCAGCGAAGATATCGACGCTTTTAACGTCATTTTTCGTTTTGGATCGATAGCAAACAGCTTCTACAATACTTTCCACGTTAAGTAGATATTTCGTTGTATCCTGGCATTGCAAAATGGCCTGATGTACCGCATTATACCATGAACTAAAATTTGAAATCATATTATAATGAAGTATATAGATAGAGACACGTTTCAACTGAAACAAATTGCTGATAAATGATACAAAAGATGGTACAACGGATGTAGTTTTTAACAAAATAAATGAATTGGCTTTTTTTATCGGGTTTTTCTTACTTCTAGTATACTATATATCGTCGCACGTGGCGTGATGGACATGTTATCCGCGCCGCAGCCAGACGGTCTCGGAGTTGATTTCGAAACCGGCTGCGTTCTGTAGATGACCCACAAAGACACTAAGTACTATTTCGTCCGCGAATCGGATTAAAGAGTGTTTCTTAATAAGCCACAGGCTTTCGGTGCATTTGAGATAAAAATAAACAGGTTTAAGATTAACTCATCATTTTTTTAGTTCAAATAATAATGCTATTTATAGTTTTACATGTACAGGTAAGATACATATCAGTTAAAGTATGCGTAAAGAGAAGGTGAACCTTGCAATGAAAGGTTAATATCTGAACAAGAATTTAAATGATGGACATCTGCTGACGTATTATTTCCAATTTATGACCGGTAACTATGCCTTTTATACTGGTGGGTAACACGTTGTTGATATATCCATCATCTTTAGCATAGGCTAGAACTAAAACTTTCAAAATCACTACGTGGCACCGTCAGTATAGGCATATCACTTGCACACAATGTACAAAGTACAATGGAATGGCACACACGTGTATATTACGTTTTCGTGTAGTTGTGAATTGTTATTTGCAGAGGCGAAAGAAATACTGGTTAAACTGGGTACATTTCACATATTTATGTTTTAAATCCCGCTATTTCTAAACAATTGTTTTGAAACATTGAACGTTAAGGCTTACAAACGTGGTTTTGAGAGATATAATGTTTTATCTACTTAAAATGCCAGGAATATGTTACACACAATCTCAGTATACAGTTTCATTTTTCAAAACAGACATTTGAAATTTGTTATAAAATTAAGACAATCCTTTACACACAATCTCAGCATATTTCGTTTATCAAAACAGACAATTAAAATTTGTTTTAAAATTAAGACAGTCCTTTTCATACAGATAAAGAGGTGAAGAAATGTTTTAACTACATCTACAGTTTCGTTTATCAAAACAGACATTTGACATTTCGTTTAAAATTAAGACAATCCTTTTCATGCAGATAAAGAAGTGAAGAAAAACCTCTTACAAAAGCTTAAACGTTCTATGACCCTCATTTCGGCTTAGTTTTCCGCGCAATATGATAATATAAAATATTAATTCCACCTATATCGGGAAACACTTAACAATTCAATCGTATCTTGAGCGTCTAGAATAAATCCACTTTCGTCAAGTGGTTATAAATATTACAGTAATATCGTTTGGCTTTTACCTTTGGTAAGATATTCATCGCTTAATCTGTTGCAAAAAACAACAACAAAGCTTTATCTGTACGCATGCGCACTCTTCACCATGCGCACTCGTCTGGGACCACAAATGACGTCATGAAATATCTTTTAGCAGAAACGCTGTGTGTGATTTAGGTGAATGGCTAATAAATCGAATTACAATAATTGTACGCTCAGAACGTGATGTCGATTCTGGGCGTTTGAGGTATTCAAACTTCAGATGCCTTTTAAATTATGCTTTATCAGTTGCCGTCATCGGCCATAAGTAACGCAGAAAGATCAAAATATTGAAAACCCAACATTTTAAAAATGATACTTATCAGCAAGCGCGTTGCAAATCCTTTCAATAAAACGAGAACAGAAATACGCTGGAAGATAGCAAAACTGCACCGAATGACGAGTTCAGGACTTGAAACAAAACGAACGCCAACATGCGCTTTTATTTCCTTGCATGTTTTATGTCTTTTGGCTACTTATATGCAAATGCACACTGCTAACGCATTTACGTTTATGCAAATATATTGCCATCAGAACAACGGTACTTTTGGTTTTTTGAATACAACTTGGGAAGTTTTTTTATGTTATTGCAATTTTTTCCAGTGAATGACGAATTACTTTGGGGAAAAAGTATGAGACGAAAATACAACTATCGGCAAGTAATCTTGGGTGCTACCGTGTTTTTTAATCAAACGATTTGCAAATTTATTCAGCGCAGTGGGTAAAATAAAAACGTATCTCTTTTGATTCTAGGTAAGCAAGGAATAACAAAAAAGATATGATTGTGATGCATACATAAGTTTTTGTCTTGTTTGGACGAAATATAGCGTGTATTACTACAGCGACATTAAAAAAAAAAATACAAACGAGAATACGACATGCCTTTCTTGCCTTTGACATTCTTCGGACATCTGTCCTTTTCATTATCGCACAGTTATTATTGAATGAAATAAATAATATCGTTAGCAATGCATTGTCCTACATGATTTTACAAACGCAGGTAAAATTGGTCTGCATTTAAATATCCAAACTTCGAGTAACGAACTGAACATTTTTTAAGTGGTATTGTATTAAGATAGATGTATTCATGTAGATAGAAGACTTGGACAGCCGAAATGACGAATTCATTACCACTTGATGTGGACATCGTTCCCAAGACAATTTACGTTGTCTACAAGCCATTGAACTTGAAACACACAATGCTGTCACCAGATGTAAATGGACGTGGTAAGTCCTTTAGTACGCGTTAATGTCTGTCCCTACGGAATAGAATAACGTTTGGGTCGTTTGGCAATATCTGCTGTTCAGATATATTCAACCTCCTTCTGATCTTGATAGACACCTGATATGCATTCAGTTCTAAATAGCGGTTTCTTCATCATCATCGTTGTTTTCGTCATCAAAATCATATAAGACTCATAATCATCATTCATCGTCATCTTTACATCAAAGTCTTTATCACAATCCCCTGTTCGTCAGCTACGTCATCATCACAACAACAACCTTTTGACGCTATAGATGACCTTATAGATAAGTATGATTTCCACAAATACAATATCACATGCAGCATAACTATTAAAGGGACTTGTTCACAGTTTATCAAAATGAGAATTTTCCAACCTTTTATCACAGATTCGAGAAATAAATGAACAATGTACATCAGTGTGCGAAATAACACAAATGTAGCAGACTTATAGTGAAAATAAACTTTCGTTTTCGAAAAATCATCGTTAGAAATTGATAAAATTATAAAGCGTCTCAGACGCGAAACGATTCAAAAAATTTGATTTCTTGTGTTATCGTTATATTTTGTAACAACACGTGTATGGGTAAAGAAAGTATAAAATAAATGGCAACCCAAGTGAAGGTCCGCACATAATGTAGTCGTAAAGACTCAACGTCGAACCGAACATAAACTCTGAATTACACACATACACACGTGAAGACGGATGGCTGAGTGGTTTCGGGCTTGGCATTTACTCCAGGGGTCAGTGGTACGAGCCCTGGTGTGGTTAACTGTTTGATTTTTTTCCCTTTTTTTCTTCTTCTTTTTTTTCTTCTTTTATTTGTGATTTTATATTGTAGATCTTTAGTTCTGATGTTTATATTTATCAATTTTAAGCATTTAATGACAAACTTCAAAACATGCCACAATCTGTGAACAAGTCCCTTTAAAATTAAATATATTTAATACATTTCATCGTCAGCAAATAGACAGCCTTAATGCAAACTAAACAGTTAATTATTAAATAGTATAATATACAACAAGATGACAAATCCGAATATTCCTTCCATAGCGTATATATAATTATGGAATAATGGATATGGGTCGCGCTCTGTGAAAAGGGGGTTTAATGCATGTGCGTAAAGTGTCGTCCCAGATTAGCCTGTGCAGTCCACACAGGCTAATCAGGGACAGCACTTTCCGCTATTATTGTGCTTTTCGTATAAAAGAATCATCTTCTTGACAAAAATCCAGTTTAGACGGAAAATGTCGTCTTTGTTTAGCCTGTGCGGACTGCACAGGCTAATATGGGACGAAACTTTACTCACATGCATTAAACCACTTTTTTTTCTTTTCTCAGAGCGCGACTGAATTAATGATACTGAATTATGTATATATCTTAGCGTCGCAGAAAGTACACCACAACAATTTCTGACTCATAATCCCGCGTGTGACAGGCAGCAATCCTTCGCAAACCACAATGCGATTTATCAACATCGAGGTCCATCAATCATCGCAGCAAATCAAAACATTTCAAACTGTAATTCGAGAATAATACCACAAACGAAGAGCCTCTCTCCTCAGGATATAACCGTAATTGAGTCTCTGGCGAGCGAAAGTATTGTTATAATAGGGTTTGAATAGCTACATTCCGGTCAGAATTGCCTGTTTCCCCCCTCTACGGGAAATTATACATGATGGAAACTAAGCAACTTGAGTTTTGGCGGTGAGATGTTTTTAAAGACACGGATTTTTTATATTTCGAATACATTCCTTTGAATGAATATTTGCATGTATGTATTATATGAGTATGTGCATTTTTGTATTATATGAGTATTTGCATGTATGTATAATATGAGTATGTGCATGTATGTAGTATATGAGTATGTGCATGCATGTTTAATATCAGTATGTTCATGTTTGTATTATATGAGTATTTGCATGTATGTATTATATATTAACTAACATCGTTTTATAAAATGTATATCCACTGTCCTTTTGAAACATTAGTTTTAGTGAACCTGCTAACCCCCACATTAACGTACGTCAGAAACGACATTTGCGACGCGATGTGCGTTTCATTATAGCAAATTATTTCAACAACACAAAAAATGTGTTGCTTTTAAATACATTTTTATATGACGTGGGTGGCCCGATACTTAATGCATTGTGCTGTCACTCGGTAAAAGCTTCATTACACATCGCTTGTAAAACCACGGACTTGTGTTTTTTTTAACAATGGTTCTTCAAAAGTGAACACGCAATCGAGTACGATATATCACGCAAGTAAGTTATTAATATACTGTGGTATGTGTGTTTGTTAATATTGCAACGGGGTTGTTTTGATCGGTCATTATTAATATGAAAAAAGTGCTCACGATTTCCCCCCTCTAAACAACTGCCACCGGAAAAAAAGAAAAACCGCAATTCCGCAAACTATACATGCTTTTTGTAGGTATGCTTATTTCGGAGAAAGTATGCCATAAATGTTTCGTTGTGTCTATTATTAATGGTTATCGCATAACATTTTCCAGTTATATCATTCGAAAATATGTGTTCAAAGGTTGAATTCCAATGGGATTTTATTCATTTTTCAATGTAATGTTTTGTTTCCCATGGGATATTTTGTTTTCCCATGTGATTTTTACAATTAATTTTAGAAAATAAAAAAAAACAAACTATGGGAAGTTAACTTTAACAATTAGATTATTAAACTGCGTTGTTCACAATATATGATTTATTTTGACGCGTTTACAACAAAATTGGACCGCGCTCTGTTAAAAGGGGGTTTAATGCATGTGCGTAAAGTGTCGTCCCTGATAAGCCTGTGCAGTCTTCAGTTAAACAAAGTCTCTTCTTAGAAAAAATCATGTTTTGGCGGAAAGTGTCGTCCCTGATTAGCCTGTGCGGACACTTAACGCAAATGCATCAAACCTCCTTTTCACAGAGCGGCGCTCAAATATGAAATGATGAAAATAAAGACATAAGCATGACGGTAAGGTTGTTTTGTTGATGCTTAAATTGTGATTGATGATATCAGGATGATAATGCTAGTGGTTACAATGACTGAATGTGAAAGTGAGAACAGAGATGAAAACATTCCATTTTGTGTGAATTATCTCTATCGCAATGACGCGAAGGTAATAAAGTAACTGACAGACATCATCCGTATCGGATTTCGGAAATAAAATCGACACCGTTTCCATAGAAACCGATAAGACTTATGTTCAGAAATATATTGAGTGAAAATATGTAAGTAAAAAACAAGAATACACAAACAAATCAATACATTTTAAATACATTGGCTATGATTTTCTAACGCGCATTTTCAATCAAACCACCATGAAGGCACGGACGAAAGAATACTGTTTAGGTAAATATCTGTTTATCAACAAATTAACTGTTGCATATAACGGATTTGATGATGGACTTCTACATTCTAACGAAATTCGCAAAAACCTTAACCTATGCAATAGCTCATACAACCTTTGAAAGCCTACATTTCAGACTAAATTATACTTTATTAGTTTATCAACAAATTAACTGTTGCATATAACGGATTTGATAATACATTCTTTCGAAATTCGCAAAAACGTTAACCTATTCAATATGTCATAGACTCGTACATTGCAGACCAAATTCCGCTTTTAAGTGTAGTCTACGAGCGCTCTAAATGCTCCCGACGGATTCACGGTACATTAAAAACAACGCGTTGCACTTGAGTTTGCTGAAACCAGGGTGTTCCAGCTAATTAAGGCACACGTGCCTGGTGGCCGCGATTTCCCGCTTAGAGGCCCCCGTGGCAGACGACTACGTCCGGTGACGTAGAAAACATGTGCCTTCATCGTCGGGGTCACGTGGTGAGGTCAGCGTTGAAGGTGCATTTATTTACCTGACCCGTAATGACCCCAGAAATGCATCGGAAATGCACGTCAGAGTGTTCAACTGTTTTCACGGCGCATTGTTTCGCATCTGTGGACTGCACACATGTATCAATTATGGTAGACCGTTGATCAATTAAATCATTATTTACCCATGTTGTTACCTGGGAAATTCAATCCACATTGTTGTTATAACAGAGCCACCAGTTCCCGTGCACCTGCGTATTAATTCAGAACATTGTGAAATGGTCTGCGTAAACCACATACTTTTAGTTCAAAACACATTTTTGGACTTACCGGAAATATTTTTTATAATCGTATTTTATAATGAATTATATCCCGTAATACAATTGATTTGTGGAATACAGCATACACTAATTTCTTTTTTTTTTCTAATTTAAAACACAAATTAAGAATCTCCGCTATGTATGAATGAACACTGTGTATTTGCATTTCATTTTGCGCAACGTTAAATGATCGTTTTGATACCATTTAATTTCCTTACCCCCAACGTTTAAGACGAAACTCGATTCTAACTTCTACATTGTACCAAACCGCACCGTCATAAATATTCGTATCATGAAAATATACGTCTTAATTTACACTTTATCTCTAAGACAGGGGAAAGGCTAAACAGCTGAATCGAAATGATATTTTTACTTTCTTCATAATTCATAAATTCACAACACGTTTAAAATCTGCAAACGCTTTCGTCTCCGCATTCCTCTGTGCGGGTTTATCGCGCTACACACCTTTGCGCTGGTACCTCTATGATACCCGTGAGCCCCGGAACCATCTGTTTGATATTTAGCGGCTAATTATTTTGCACTATTTCACGTGAAATACTGAAGGGTTCAAGTGGTTTTTATAAGGGGCGGATAAGTCTAAAATAAACATGACGAAAATTTAATAATAACGTGTAATGCACGAGCATACATTTATAGCCATGACAATGGACAAATACGCTTGTACCTGCAAAATGGGTGTATTAACGTGGAAAACATATTTTAAGAAAATTGTTCTAAATAAGCCGGTACTGTCGGGGTTAAATATTTCAGTGGTGTTTATATTGTTTCTCGATCGTTGATAACGTATCATGGTTTAATCTTAATCATATACACGTACGTTGATAAACGCAATACATCAATTAACATTCCAGACTGCACTCGTAGTTCAAATTTAATTTAATTCTTAGCACCATGACGTTGTTCAGTTTACGTTTTAAGAATAATTATTATTCCCAAGGCCCTTTTCATGTTATTATTTGTATGTATCCCTATTTAAGCCTTTGTTTAATTTTATAATAATTATAACAATACAAAGATGCCACTTAAAAACAACGTGAGCTGCAATTAAATGCCGATAATTTACCACAGTGAATTGGCAAGTATATTTGTTAATTATGATATTAAACCTAGCGATATAGCACAAACGTATATTAAAAGTTCGGGCAGTACAATAATAGTAATATTGCGAGTCCAAAACACGAAGCACTCGGTTAATTTACTTCATTCAGGAACGCTATGATTTGTTTTCTGATATCGTTTCATGTACGATAAGAATGTACAACAAATTGCCTGTGTAGACTCATTCAATACTTGATACTATACTTATATTCATCTCTACCCAGGTTCAATGTACCGATTCCGTACCGAATTTTCTATTAAATTGCCAATATACCAGTACCACCAAGGACTTAATTTTACATTTAAGGTTCACATTTTACTGCCCAAAAATGATCGCCGTAGGCTTCTCATTCAATACGGATTTTGCACAAGATCCCATTAAGATATACACTTATGCTTTTTTTTTGTATTTGCGCATTGATATATAAATGTGTGCACCTATTCAAGGTATAATCCAATTTATTGCAAAGGTTTCGCGTACTGATTGTGTTTTTGCAAAACTAAAGACTTATCATTAACCACATACCAAAACATGGTCACCTCATCAAATGATTTTGGTTCTGTTATGAATGAATTTCCTAAAGAANAATTTCGGACTTAATTAAATGTGATACATTTGGTCGCTTCAAACGCAACGTCCAGCGACCCTGGAAATTTATGACCGCTTATAATTACAAGTGCAGCGCATTAAGCTATGAGTTATGATGATTAGTGAAATGTCGGAGCGCATCGTTGAGACAGCATCTGGCAGAGCTGTGAGATGAACAAGCCAAATACAAAGGTTAACATATTCACAAATAATAGTGTGGCAGACTATCGCTCCAGATATGTTTGTGCTCTTATTTCGACTTTCATTTAAATGTACGTATTCTCTTTATTTAAACGAAAGCTGTTACGATAAACTACATTAAAGGAACATACTTAACATCAATAAATTCTAAATTAATTTATTGAAAAAAACAACCCTTTTTATTTTGGTCTTTTACACAAGTTTGTCGGTGTTAATAAGTTTCCATTTTCCCTTTAAACGGGTGTTGACGATTTAAGTATGTTATAAAACACAGATAAACGTTGATGCATAACAAACTGGAATACACATGTATAAGTCAACATGAGGACCAACGACCCCAGGTCGCGCACCTGAGAGCCCCATAAATAAACTCTTCTAAGCAGCCTCGGACCGCCATGTTTTTCAAAGGACCGTTACCATTTTTTAACTAGATATTATCAGAACAAAATTAATGTTCTGAGAAAGTTTCATAAAGACTGGACAAAACATGTGACTTCTAGAGTTTTACAAGGATTCAGTATAGCCATTCAATGAAAACTGCTACGCCTCCTGGCGGAAATATGTTTGAACGGACTGGAACATTTTAAATCTCATACGTTATATCATTACAGCAAATATTCTGAGCAAATTTCATGCAGATTGGTCACAAAATATAAGTCTATAGTGTTTAAAAAAATATGTCGCCATTTTGACCTACTTATCTTGTTTGTGTCCCACTTCCATGACCCATTTGGGATTTCGGCCGAGATATGCTTGGGAATAATGTTTTTAACACATTTCCTGAAGATTGGGCAATACATGTGGCATATTGAGTGTTTACAAGGTAAATGTTGACGATGAACGATGCACGACGCACGACGGACAAAATAATATCACAAACGCGCACCATGAGCAAATTGTTAGCAAAATAATTCAAATTTTCGCCTTATTCAAGTAAAACCCATCGACATACAAAAGGCATGCATACTATTGGGAAAATGAGTTTGGACTGAATACTGTGTGATAGTTTGCAGTGGTAATGCTACTAATTATTATTTTCGATTAATGTAATTTGGTCATTTACCCCTAGCCTGAAGATGACTTTAAATGGTCATAGCTAAACTCAAATCGGCGTATAGTGTTCCAAAAGGCGGAAGGTTTTTGGACATCCCTCTGATCTGACCTCGCTCTACGACGGCTGTACAGTCGTCTGGGCCACAGGTGCGTCCTTTAACAAGCACTGTTAACATTTCCACCGCATCCCCTGCATTCTCCAGCCGACAAATCTCATCCTGGCATGCGCATATGGCACTCGCAAGGGTGGCACACAACTCTCCGGTACATCTCCTCGGTACATCACACATTCCGCCATATTATTGTCTTAGAAGTAAGATATACGCATTTACAGTGAACAATTGTGTGGGACATGAACGCAAATAGTGTTCAAGGTTATAACTCAGGAAATAAGATTATCAATCGCATAGTTATGCTTTGCCCGTTTCATTCACAAGTATTGCGATATAAAACTCATAATTAAAACGGTATAGTACCGAAAACGGTGCTGTTTCTCCACACATTTTAATTTTCAGCTGTCTCGCTTGATTGCCTCTGTAATGTGACGATGAAAAATACAACACATAAGTCATACAATTGAGTGATCAATTATCTAGAGGGACACTTTCTACTCTCAATGTCACGTAAAAACCAATATATATGGGCTGCGCACTGTGGAAAGGGGGTTGAATACATGTGCGTAACGTGTCGTCCCAGATTAGCCTGTGCAGTCAACACAGGGCTAATCACGGACGACTCTTTCCGCCTAAACTAGTTTTTCGTGAAGAAGCGTCTTCTTTTAAACGAAAAATACAATACAATTGGACAGTGTAGTCCCCGATTAGCATGTGCGAACTGCACAGGCTAATCTGGGACGACACTTTACGAACATGCATTAAACCCCATTTTCACAGAGCGAGTCTCATATTTTCACCACGCAGACATAACTATCTTACGAAGTTTCGTGGCACGTACTTAGTTCATACGACTTTCCTTTCAAAAGTAAAACACACAGCTTACGATCGAGTACATCCAACTTGACAATATTAGTCAATATTAGTAATTGATGCAGTTACTAGGCAGACAACGAATACTATGCGATGTTTCAAAACATGTTTAAAAATCAAATTGTTCACAGTGCGCGTCTCGAATATATTGATGTTAACGTGGGGCAGGCTCTTTTTAATATAAACAGTGTCAACATCCAATAATGGAACACGTGTATTGAACAGCGACATTTACTATCGCGATCGGATTTTTCAAAGAATAACCAACAAACTGAAAGATGTATACACTGATATAAATTGTATTTGTACAGAACCGTATACATTTTAATTTAAAAACGCTATACAACCATACTCGTTTATGCATCTTTGTAAAAGTGAACACCATATAACACTATTTGTTTGTGCAAGACACTAATGTAATACAAATATGTATCTGACTCATGGCATTGACCAGCATGACATTCGATGAATCTCTCTTGCGATCTTCTCAGAATCGCAGACAGTGTTGCCAATGGAGAAACATTAAATATATCGATAAAATGTATGGCACACGTTTGATAGAAGCTGTCTGAAGAGGAATCGGCGAGGTCTTTCTTACTCATCGTAGATGGTGAGTAGTTCTTATTATAAGACATATCAAGAGTCTATCGTCATTGATTGACATTTGCGTAGCAAACACACATCGGATAAAAGCGCAAGCAACTGCAGCCTGTACCGCCCTGGAATTTTCTTCTGAAAATACGTTATGTATCGCCTTAAAATCACGTATCATCGGTATTTTGGATGAGTCTTAATTTGTTATGCTTCGTTAAAAGGACCTATTTATAGATGTTCGTGTTGTTGTTTTTTTTTTAAATTTAAATGTAATGTATGAACTAACAAAACTGCATTTTTGGTATGGTTTTAAATAATTAAAATCACAAGGAATAATAAGATACAACAAATAATGTGCTTGGTATAGGGTTCAAACACGGGACCTCTAGATGGAAAAGCTAACTCGCTGTGTTAACCCAACGCAGTTGAATAATTGGTAGTTTAAACGCTAAGTTTGTAACACACGTTTTGAATGAATTATTGACGAATAGGAATACAAACACACGTTATTTTTTATGTTTATCAACACACGAACAGATATTTGTCTTCGGAAGGTGTGCAAGTTTGCTTGTTTGAATATTATTCATATATTCTTTTTTGAATCTATGATTAATTTGTGAACACTGTCATTTCGCCAAATTGTAAACAAGTCCCTTTATAACCGTCCTCGTTACTTTTGACAAATATTATATAAATAATTCTGTGTGGATTTATATCACCATAGAAGTATTGTATCCAATAATTCTCAAGGAATATGACATAGAATTGAGTAAAGTGGATAAAACGTGTCCTACTCAAACGTAACATTGATGTTACGTAAGTCTGGCCTATACTTATAAAGTTCAATAATTGTTATCAGTACTATCGTAAAGCAATTACCTGTGAAAATGAGTTTCAAATTAATGTAATACACACACATTAGCGTTTACCTTTATCTTAATGTGCATTTAGCAAATATTAAAAAAAAAATGTCAAAATGCAATGCACAAAGCTACGCGCTTAAAGTAAATGGATAAGAAATTGATATTGTTTCTAGAAAACATTACATCGGGAAGGAAAGTGTCTCAGAAATGCAGTCCCCTCCCTGATCAAATATTTGATCTGCGTCATGAAACAAGACAATTATAGATAAGCAGACACACAGAACCGGTCCTGTGAAGGAATTTAATTCATTTAGTCCGATGTTGTGTACGCAATAAATGTGACCAATGCTTGGCGCGGTTTACATTAGGAGTGCTGTTAACATTTAGAATATTGGCGCCATTTAAGTTAAGACATTTGAGTGCATACGATGATTGACGCATAGTTTAATTAGATATCATATATCTATCTTGAACGCAATTCTAGAATGCATTCCGCGCGTCTAGTTTGTACTGCAAATAGTTCAGTAATACCTAACAGGCGACAATATGATGTAAAAGAAAACGTCATTATCAGAAAATAATCATTATCTCAAAATAACGTTTCGGATACAATTAATATAGTTATTCATTTTATTCTTGATTAAACATTTTCTTTTCGATTCAATTATGACATTATAAATGAATCATATGACATTTTTATTTAAAATGCAGATAACGGATACAGACAGTTTAGCGCAATGAGAGGATAAAAAAGACAACAATGTCTAATTTAAAAACATACCTATACACGAACAAATTATTCGTTTATATAAATTTCGTAAATTGACATACAAAAGATATATAATTTACATCATTTTAAAATACTTATTCATTTTAGGAACACAATAAGTTACATTTCACAAATAACTACTTTGGTTGCTTTCGAAGTTCAACAAATATTGTTACATAATGATTTTGGTGGTTATGTTTCAAATGCGTTTGTTTCCAAACTAATTATCTAAGGTTAACAAAAACACACTTTGCCAATTGCGTTATTGTGTGCACATGGGCACTAAATCCAAGTGTTTGTAAATATGTGGAATTATGTTATGCAACGATTACGACACTTTGTTAAATATTTTCATTTTCAGTGCATTTATTGGCACGTTCCACATTTTTGCCATATTATTGACTATAAACAATACCTCCATGAGATCAGATGCTATAAAGTTGTGTATTCAGCTGCACTTCGAGAGGCACATTAAACATTATGCACATATATTTTCTATTATGAGCAAATTATATACATAATACAGGTGCCTTCAACAAGCAAAAAACGAAGCAATATCGGCCAAAATCTAGTCGAAATTTCTCAATATGCATTTACTAAAGGAACTTCAGCTGTTTAAGAATTGTTTTACTGTATGTTTTTTCCAATAAACCCCTGTATTATCTACGAAATAAGTGTTGGGCAAAGCAAATAGCCTTGGGTCTGGGTTCGGACTAGGATACTCTGAGAACAGTTAAGCCAAGGCAACAAACAGCAAGGCTAGAGGGGCTGTTATCAATATAGCATATTCGACACACTGTTTTGATTATATCTGTACGTCAGAAGAGTTTTTTTTACTTGTGTAACTGCGGTCTTTCTATTTTGGAATAAACGAGAAAAGGGTTGAACAATTGAAAATTCGCGAAATAAGGTCTTTCATATGAATGATAAAATAAGAAGCGGTTCTGCCGTTGATGTCATGTGTTGAAATCAATACAAAGAAGTGAAACTCCAGAAGCTACAGCAGTATTGCATTTCTATCATACACACCTTCGTGATCCTTTATTTATGGCAAGGAACCAATTGCCGAAACGGTACAGTACGGCACAAAACGAAACAACATATACACATGGTAGAATAAAGCTGGGGTCACCGCCTTGGAATGTCAATGCTTAGCACTGGGGGTTTAAACCGGTTATAAAGCGCTCAACCTCATACTTGGCCCAGCAATATTCATGATACATATAAGTGTAAACAAAATCTAACCTCATAGTATTGCAACTCAAATTAAACAGTAATGAAAGGGAATTAAAACGCATTCAATTTAATTACTATTTAATTACTCAATGGTAGGATGGAGACCAGAGCAACATAGTTACAACTTTTTGAGGCAAGACTTATGTTACCTTTCAAGTAACTAAACAACCAATTCATACATATCCACTTTACAATTTTGCTGAAAAATACATCTAATCAGTCTCATTGTCAATGCTTGTTCAACAACCGCATGCAACTGAAGCGCGAAACAATCAATTTGTGCGGATTTGTTCATTTCTCTGAACAAATTTTAACCCATTCACATATAGCTTGCCGCAAAATCAACACGTTTAAACGATCGGTATCATTAAATAATGTCTGCTATAATGATGCATTAGATGAGATCATTCCATCAAAACACTAATTAGTAAACTAAAACATTTTTACGATGGGTTCAACAAGTTGGTAATTAGACTTCACGAAATGGATTTATGTTCCAATTACTGAAAATAGCATCGTTTCATTATTTTACTTTGTTCAATAGCTTTGGGATTATCTCACCTATCGTAGACAACGTAAAACTTAAATGTTTAAAATGTCTGTATATCTATAGGAATGTAAGAGTTATCGACATAGTAAGTGCATAATACAATAAGTCTTACATCAGACAATGTATACCAAATGCTAAACCAACGTTATGACGCACTCAAACCACAACAAACGCGATGAAATCAACGATAAAACTTTATGATTATCAGCTCCGAGAGCTTCGAAACAAGTGCACGAGCATACGTACAAACCGCAATGTGCGAAAAGTCCATTACTGCGATGAATAATACATTACAATGCATCACAAATAGCATTTGTTCTGGCAAGGGACTTATAAAAATAATGATTTTCCCCGGCAGCGACAGGTTTTGAGTAGCGTCAAGGCAAATGTAAGTCAATTAACCGCGTTTCACACGGTGTTCTCAAGCATATTAACATGAAAACAGGTATCCTCTCAATTATATTCGATGCCACATCATACAGTGGGGATGAATAATTAATTAGTGTTGCCCCAATGGGTTTACAGCTTAGCAAATCTTCAACTGTAAAATGACCTTTTTTTGTCACAGATTGGCACGTCGACATTTTAAAACCACTTGTCCCAGGTATGTTATATTTTAAAAGACCACATGTCACAGGTTTGTTATATTAAGACCACTTGTCACAGGTTTTGTATATTAAGACCACTTGTCACAGGTTTGTAATATTAAGACCACTTGTCACAGGTTTGTAATATTAAGACCACTTGTCACAGGCTTGTTATATTAAGGAATACTGCCTGTTGAGAGGACAATGCCTGTTTAGCAAATTGTAAACCAACGTTATGAAGCACTGAAACCACAACAAACGCGATGAGAACCACGATAAAACTTCTTGATAATCAACAGCGAGCGCATCGAAAGAAATGCATGAGCATACGTCCAAAGCGCAATTTGCGAAATGGCCATAACCGCTATGAATAATACATTACAATGCAGCATACAAAAGCATTTGATCCGGCAAAGGACTAATAAAAATAATGGTTCCCCGATAGCGACAGGTTTGCAGTAGCGTCAAGGCCATTGCAAGTCAATAAACCGCGTTTCACACGGTGTTCTCAAGCATATCAACATGAAAACAGGTATCCACTCAATTATATTCGATGCCACAGCATAAAGTGGAGATAACTACGTAATTAGTGTTGCCCCAATGAGTTAACAGATTGGCAAGTTCTGTCACAAGTTATTGTATTGTTATATTAAGGAGCACTGTCTGTTAAGAGGATTCAGGACCATAATGCAGATGAGTATGTAAGTGAACGCTTTGTTCTGCAGCCAGTTTTTAGCGTTTATGGTTATGAAAATTTATTGGAGGCTTATTGTGATAAAAATGAAGAGAAATTGAGAATAAGAAAACACAAATCAAGAAATATACCACACCTTTAACCATAAATTGTGTGTGTTTTTTTTAACTTTTATTTTACACAATTTTCATTATAATAAGGTGTTTGACAAGAAACAAGCAATGCCGAATTACAATCTGCAAACACCATGTATTTTTAACATTTAAATTTGAAGAATGGGAATATTAAAAAAACAAAACAAAGTTAAGTGAAGAGATAGCACAAGCCTACGATTTCATTAGTTAGCAAACGCTATGAGCGTCCGGAAAACAACTTTCCAGAACACGTCAAAAGTTAGATGATAACAGTGTATGAACAATACAATCTAAGTCTTCATACCATTGACAGACAGTCTGCTATTTTTGAAGACGTGATATATATGTTTTGTAAAAAATACGGCTCTTCAAGGCCTAGCTTACTTAATTTGTCGCTGGGATAGGCAACGTGGCAACGTCACCCGCCTACACGCGTAAACTACCTGGCGTTATAATTAGTTGCTGCATTAACCCATTTATGCCTAGTGGACTTATATATTTATGTCTATATTTAGACTATTTATTACAGAAATTCCTTTAAGCAAAAAGCGCAGACCCCGATGAGACGCCGCATCATGCGGCGTCTCATCTGGGTCTACGCTGTTTGCCAAGGCCTTTTTCTAGACGCTAGGCATAAATGGGTTAAGAACAATGCATGCAAGTTAACATGTGGTAATGATCATGATTTACCAAATCATGACGACACTTGTAGGTGGTGATAAGGGTGTGTGTAAGTGTTTTTGTATTATTGTGTTATATATACATCATATTTATGGGCAGGCACTTATTGGGAGAATACAGTGCTAATGCCACCCGGATTCGAGTTCACACCGAGTTCATCAAGTTAATTACTTACTTAGATCTTAGAGAAAAAGACTATGGGCGAAAATTAGCAACTTATGCGGTATGCTCTAATTTAAATTACAGCTTTCGTCATTCAGATCAATTTGTCAATGATATAAACGGCGTTTGTATTAGCATGCTTGTAAACGATGTTTTGATCAGTCATAATCTAATCCATGTGCTGAAGAATAGAATGTTGTTCACAGGCGCCGACTAAGGTTGTATTACGACCGAAATCAAAGCCTGCGATACGCTGCTGATAAAAAATATACGTGATACTCTACGTACCTAATATTAACAAAACAACGTTGTATACGTATATGTATTTTTTTTAATCTACCTGCAAATGGCGCATGATGCATGATAATAAAATTATGATAACCGTCACACTCATGCCCTAAATACCGTACAAACTGTACTCACCCGTTGCTATAATAATTATGATAACCTTAACAATCATGCCATCAATACCGTACACACTGTACTCACCCGCTGCTATACAACCGAGCATGAAGACCAGAGAATACGCACTACATAGCCAAGTCCTAATTCCCATGCCTGTCCTATATCTTGTCTACCCAAAGTTCTCCTTATAATAAACATACTGTCATATCCCTATTATGTCCACACTGGTCGTAAATCCCTAAATATGTGATACACTTTTCTTCTGTGGATGCGTGTGGTACCTCCTGAAAAAATATAATAAATATGCATACATTCACAATCATCAATATAATCGTACATTCATATATCTTATAATAACACATGTTCTATCAACTAGATAAAACATGATTAATCATGATATATTTTTGACATTTAGTTTTAATATATCTTAATTGACACACGATTTCGAGAAGCAGATGGTCCACACTTTTCGAGTCTTTAAAGTGCTACGTTGTGTTTTTGAAGAAAATAATTCAGACGCATGATCCTATTTGAGCGTGGAGCCATTTTTTAATATGTTGTACTTGTTCGTTGTGGAATGAAAAAGAGCCACATATACCCATACGGTACATAACTTTGTAGACTTTTCGATTTATGTACTAAGCACATGTTCTCCTTATGCGTATTTGTACGTCAATTAGAACATTTTTACCGCACCAAATGACCATGTGTCAGTCTTTGTTTTACTTTCGAATATATCAGCAAATAGATGTTATTTAATTGTGCTAACACACATTTATATATCAATAAAACGGTGTGAAGGTCTTTAATGGCTGTAGTACTAATATATTAAAACAACAAAGATGATAGAAATATGCCAATACTAATATAAACATTATTACACCTAAGCTTAATGAGAATCATATTGTTCTAAGATCAATGACCTTCCTATATTAATAATAATAACGTACCATTCTCCTATTGAGTAACTCGATCTTTCCTACATCAACAATACCATACACATAACACCATTCACAGAACAACGTATATCATTTCTCGATTAACAAATAGTTCATTACTAAATTTGTTCTCTTAAGCGATGTTTAAAGAACAAATACTCCATTGAATTCAACACA
This sequence comes from Dreissena rostriformis, assembly GCA_007657795.1. Taxonomy (NCBI): domain Eukaryota; kingdom Metazoa; phylum Mollusca; class Bivalvia; order Myida; family Dreissenidae; genus Dreissena; species Dreissena rostriformis. Next base: position 138,075 of record VMBQ01001371.1, read on the forward strand.
GTTAAGAAACCTTTATTCTTCTTCAGGTACTTGCACAATCTTTCGCCAGCCCTATTTATAATTGCTATGGTTTTAGATCTGATGTCATGGGAAATCCACAAAATCTGACGAAACGATCGCTTACTAACAATCGAAACCTCAAGACATTTTACAGGCCAATATATATATATACATATACAATGGCAGTACAAATTACGCGTCAAACGACGTATTTCGAAAACCACGATATGAAGATTTTAAATGAATGTCGCATTTGGGTAGATTAGTTATCGTTTACCGGACACAAATTAGGTACTTTGTCAACACCCTAATTACTACAGTGATGCCTAAAAATGCCCTTTTAAAATCGGCTAATTATATCGTTTATCGTTCGAAATGTAATTCAGTACACTATTGTTTATCTGATACAAATTACGTCTTTAAACAACCATCCTTCCACTATTAGGATTCTTCGGCGTGGTAGATGCGAAAGAAAGATAATATGTCTGGAGCTAACTAGCTTGGAAGTTCTATTTATAGAGATGGTGTAACACTCTAGATTAAAGTTTGACATTGTTTGAATTGTGTTTAATTTTACTGTTATTTTGTATAACGACTCAACAAAATTCATACATAAACTAAATACAAAGACACGAATTCTTTCAAATTAACCCCGCATAGTACATCAATTTATTAATTTACCTAAATTTTATGCTATACTTTATCATTATTATTTTTATAATGCATAAGTCGTTTTAATGCGTAAACTTAATATGTTCTAACAAAAGTAGCCTAACAAGAATTTAAAATAAAAAATAATGGGAACTGAAACTATTAAAATGTTTGTATGTCGTATACGTATTTGCCAACTTATCGCAAACACAAAATTACCCCTAATCGAACATCATACGTATTGTAAGCCATTATCGTATATCTTATCTGGGCAAATACTGACCAACTCTGGTATTGACATTAGTTCAGAAATGGCGTCATTTAAAGACCCGCCTACCATTAAGACCGATATTAAATAAGCATAAGTGGCGTAATACGACAGCGTTTATCTCAGGGAGGCAAATTTTCATGACTGATAATTAGATTCTAGCATTTATTGCAAAACAGTCACTCAAAATACCTTATAATATTGCCGGCATCCGAGCAACTAGGTTCGAATTTGAAGTGCAAATTATCGCTTTGTCAGCCGTTTTTCTTATTTGAGAATCTCATATTTAGGCCTCTAAATTCCGAGACAACCTGTTTCAACATGATATGAGCCATTAGGCAATATCTCGCGCATTGATCATTACACCCACCTTGTGAAAATCGACGTACCGGTAGATTAGTCATCAGCACAGAGAATATGGTGCAATTTTACACGCGGTTCGCACTAAAATCCCTTTAAAAGTCCAAAAGAATAAATACACTCTAAAAGTGAAATACTATCACTGAAATCCAAATCCTCAATGAATCAGCACACAATCAAACTTATCGATATAACACACAAAACAGTGAGACACTATAATATTTTCCCATTTCATCAAATTTCTTTTAGTCATTTTTAGTTTTTTTTTCACACTATGTCCACGCCTTTTGTATTCGTCTGCTTCACAGTCAAATCGGCAGACGAGACTAGATAGAAAAGCCACGCGCGCGGTCTGATACCCTCACGCGACCAGCACGAGCTATAGTTAACTTACCGTCTGCAACAATTTGCAGGCGAGAAATTTTCCGTTTTGTACAGACGACTGGAATTTCCATAGAACGATCCGACAATCGCGGAAAGCTAAGAGCAGACGATATTTTTTGTATAAATCAGACAGTGCATCTCGAATCCGTAGTCCCACAAGTGCAAAACCTAAGAACAATGGCTGCTTAACCCACGCAAGTTGGTTTCGAGACCGTTTAATGCATATGGCAAATGCTCATTCAGAAAAACGCCAAAGCAGGGCTTCAGACGATTTCCAGACTCAATGGCGACCTTTATATTAATTTTTAAATCGCCAGGTTACCCATTGCAGTGGTTCATTGTTTTGTTTATCTCAGTTTTGTTGCTTTCCGGTAATTTAGCATTTGCTAACTTTGTTTTAAATTCTCTCAGAACAGTGAAAACCTTTTAAAACAAGACTGTAGAATATTTAAGCGAAAGTGGTTATAAATCTGCCAAAGTAGATCTAACAATGTGGGTCATAAATTGAATAAAACTTGGACGAGTATTATTTTAACACAGAGGAGAACATTATCCAGCACGGTTTGTTTTTATTTGCATCTCATATGCAACAGTACCATTAAACAGGCGTTATTGTACAAAAATGTATACATACATACAATGCCGCAGCCTAACAGTTGTGATGTTTTTCAATATGTTCCGAATATTGCAGATACAACCTACTTGTTCGTCTGGTTGATTATATAAGGCATTTGTTTTCGACGTAGCGTTGAAAGATTGTTTTTGAATCAGATTCTTGTCAAAGTTGAAAATGAAAAGATATACAACTTCCGCCAACAGACAAAGTGCAGAGGTAAATTCAAGTATCATTATTTTGGTAGACAATTTTTGATTGTTCTTGATCATTTTAGGGCACACAGACTTACAACAACAGATTCAATGAAGACGAACGATAGGTGCTTATTTGTTTTTGTTGAACAGTTAAAGAATTAGTTAGATACTTAGTTCAAATTCAGTTTTAATAGAATGGTGAACATAACGCGGACAACATTTTGTCAGTGTATGACACAAACAGATTGCACTGTTTATTTGTAGAATTAAGCAATTATTTTGTACAGCCTACTGACCGCGTTTTGGCATGTCGTGGACGAGTCAAACCGGTAAGGAGGAGTCAGACCCAGATTGTTCAAGCTATAACGTGTTATAAAGGTAACCGTGGCGTAGTGGATATGGAGTCCGCCTAGTAACCGGGAGGCCACAGGTTCGAACCCCACTGTTTGAGCATTCTTTAGAGCTCACGCATATACACCAAGTACTGATTTTAGTCCCTTGAAACGGACTCGAGAGCGTTTCAGATAAGCCTTAGGCTTTCGATGCAATCGATCTAAAATAAATAGGTTTACACTAACTTAACTGTTAAACGCATGAAAAATGTAGAAAATGTCAATACAAATCATGGAGACATTGATGGTGATAACATGCTTATATAGTTCTAGTTATTAGGCGATGCGTTGATATTTGGTCTAAAGGTTTTTTTGTAGTATACTTTAAATAACAAAGTATACCATAAAACCAATTGTACCAATTCCAGTAAAAAAACAACAACTGACATTTGCAATACTTTATTTTCTATCCCGTTTTTATATTTATTTATAGATCAATACATTTATATTACACATCATTATATACTGTATACAATATATTGGTTATTGCATGACATTGAAATGTCCAACTTCAATAAAAACCAAGGCATTGTTTTATCGTTAATGTCAAACAAGTATGACCGATATATTTCCAGTTGACCATACTTGAGCAAAACAATCTGTTTCATTACCTCGAATCAGCCACACTCTGATCCCATTGGCCCCTTTTGACAAGCGGAATAAGATTTCTCGAATAGACCGAGTAGCTAAACTGGATATAAGCCTGTTCTTAAGGCTTTTTTGGCATGTCAGGGTTTGTCTTTACTGAGAACCTTTTAGGAATCTCAATACAATTCATTAAACCCATTATATGCATTATACATCCGGAAATTTTGTATCTAGGCCCTTGTGTATTAAAATTGTTAAAAACAATAAACATTGCCAACATGCTTAACGTTCTATCCAAAGATCAATTAAAACACGTTAATTGATATATTTTGGCTATGTCATTTTGTGTACACGTAACATTCTATTTCATATAGACCTACATAAACATGTCTCCTGAAATTCTCCCTTAAGTACATTTTAACATTTCCGCATGGAGCCCTGGATAACCAGGCCAGACCAGAACTGGTAAAGTATTTGAAGTTCGATTATCAGAATATGTTCATATGTCGATTGAAGCCGTAATATCTGGTGTCCGATTCTCGGTCATTAGACAGAATTCTGTGAGAACCTGCAACTTCTGGTTGCAATTTAATTCTGTTGCCAGCGTTATAAAACAACTTTGTCAATCCATCGTTTAAGTACAATTCTTGGCAAGTAAATAACGTATGTGTATGATAACGTTTTATACTAAGTATACAAATAGTTATGAAGTGTTGTCAGAATTACAAATTTATTTCGTAGTACACAATAAACCATGTTTCTCAATATGTTTGGTGGAGTAAAATGTATTGATATTGATTTTTTTTTAAAAACCGGGTAGAGATGAAATTTACTATAATAAAGCCACGCAGCTCAACTGTATTGGCGATACATTAACAAGTGTTAGATGATTTTTGTGTAAATTCTTACATTTTTAATGCTGAGTCAGTGCTTCAGACAATTTCCATTCAATTAATTCTTCATTAAAAAATTTCTTGAACACAACGTTTTTAACTTCTATGTTATAGCTTTAAATCGTTTTTCATATTTATATAAAATAGTTCCATAGGACTGAAAAATCATAAACTTAATAATGTATATACATTTGTATCTTACTTGTCTGTTTTAATGTAACAGATTCTATATGGATGGCAGTGACCGATGGATTGAATGCCAATTATTCCTAGATCATGGTTTGTCGAGGATTCAGGCGGGCTTTAAATTGCGCTCCACAATGAAGAATCACAACCAAATAAAAGAGTCTCATGAACGCCTCTATTTACTCCGGAAAGATGCCTAGCCTTGACGACATGTCTTGCAGGACATGATTTAATACGACTTCATATACCATCCCTTCCTAAGCACAGGTCAGGAGTCTGCTAATCATAGTTTGTTGGAGGTACTTATTCATATTTGCTATATGTCTTTTTTAACATGGCTCATACAGTCATAATTATGTCATAATTATGTATTATATCGTCCATAGTATCGGTACAATACGAAACTTTTTTTTAAAACAAGACATTTTGGTAAAAATATCCACCAATTTTATCTTTAGCAGCACCAACAGAAGAAATCAAGTGTTTCACATTAAAAAATGATTTATTATGTTTAATGTTCCATCAAATAATTATATGGTTGTTGTACTATTCCTTTAGTGTCGTTTGAATCATCAATTTTGAAATACTATACGACTTTTCTGTTTTATTTACATGTCAATGTAAGTATTGCAATCAGATGAAGCAAAACAAAAACTTTACGTGTAATAAAAAAGAAACATATAAGAAAACGACAATTTGAATAAATTGATGATCGTTAGTTAATGCGCTTGCAATACGATATTGAAGCCCCGTGTTCATGATCGGGGCTGTTGTGTTTTTGAATAAAGGGATTAAAATACTTTTTAAACAACAAAATCCGTGCCCATTAAGAAATGTTGACACGGCTCCACACTGAAGGAACGGTACACATCTTTCGACTTATTCTTGTCCTGGATTTGAATATTAATTTCTATGGCGATTGACTGTTTTAATTCATTTCTTTTTACAACACGTTTAATATTGATAGTCCTATTTAAGAGGTCACTGCATTAAATTTGTCAAATTCTTATTTATTTCGTCATTTAGACATATTGCACTTAAATACTGATACAACAACAACATCATAACAAGAGCAGCAAAATCAACTTCCACCTACTACTACTACTACTACTACTACTACTACTACTACTACTACTACTACTACTACTACTACTACTACTACTACTACTACTACTACTACTACTACTACTACTACTAGTACTACTACTACGACTACTACTAGTACTACTACTACTACTGCTACTACTACTACTACTGCTACTTCTACTACTACTACTACTACTACTACTACTACTTCTACTACTACTACTTCTACTTCTACTACTGCTACTACTTTACTTCTAATACGTCTAATACTACTTTTTGACAAAAACCTCATTCTTTGAACAGGTCATTTTTGTATTTCAAACAAGCAAATGAATAACCTGTTTTTTTTTAAACTAAAGAAAAATCAACTCACGTTACACAGTAAGTATACATCAAAGTAACCTCCCTTCATTAAAATGCTTTTGTTGACGATCCTTAAGATAGCACTGTTCAGTTTCAGCCAAAATTTGCAGGGGTGAAATTTCTATTTAATAGCGATGCACTGGCACTGAGCAACATTTCGTGTATAAGTTTAACTTGCATTTAATTTTGAATAGGAACATTAGTTATGACCGCCGCTTGGCAGAGTATTTAAAGGGGCGTTCACGCATTGTAATTTATAAAATAAAATCTGAATGCTTGACCCAGTTTGATTACTTGCTAGCGAGCAAGTTGTGCAGATAAGCATGATGGGTTTTAGTTGTCGCATTCGCAGGAAAGTTTTAAAGTTGGTAACAATTGAACACTAAAATTGTTTGATATTAAACTGTGAGCATTATAACATTCTTTAAAGTTTTGTGTAACAACAGTTATACAAAATATGAAAATGTGTTTGTTTTGTTCGCAGGTGTTACCATAATTGATATGTGCAAGCCGACGTGAACCCAGACTCCGCATCTTCGAGAAAGAAGCTCGATAAAACGTTAAGTGCACTCTTAATTAAGCAGGTCATGCACCCGCAAGTTACAGTTAAGAAATCAAAGCAAAACAATTATTTCTTTGATGATAATTAAAAATATATGCACTATTTATTTCAATACTTCACACTACTTAACGAAAAGTGGCTAAGGCAAAAGGCAATCAATCATTTGTTTAAACGAACGCCACTCAAACAATAGGGTATGTAGGTGAGCTTAATGTTTTTCGTTTACCTTTTAACGATTCTCCGCATTAAAAAGAATATGAAATGGCATACACAAACTGTTCTTATCAATATTTATTGTTTAGTTATTATTTTGGTAATTAAACATCATTTTAACACATTTGATCGAATGAAGAAAAACATATCAAACACTTACTGTTTTATTTAGTGAGTACGATTGAATTTCGCAAAAATAATTGAAAACCTGGCATACCAAACCATGTTAAGTGTCGGCACAAAAACATATAAGAGTTGGTCGGTTATTGAAACAAATGTGTTTTTCGCTTTAAAAATATCAAACCAAATCCGGCTCTGATTGTGCAGTCTTGTTGTTTGCCATTACAACCTACGCGCCTCCACCAGTGAATGTATAAAATAAATTCGCACCCATTAGCTGTAACCAGTCAACAAACTACGTTTCTTTGTGAGTTTATTGTGCTATGCGGCAACTCATAATGCACCAACCTTGAATAAGTGTAGCATTGGTAGGTAGGTGTTTTACTATCAACTCAAAGCAACATATTTCACCTCAAGTCATGCGGCTATATTGAATTACTGATCGCTGACTGGTCTGAGGAAAATTGCAAAAGTACAATTAAACTAATGCAGAATAATTAAGTTGCTTAGATTTTGATAATAAAATAATAATGAAGGAAGTCAACCAGATGTGTCATCTACCACGTCATGGTTATATGGGAATACACATGTTGTGGAACATCTAGCTAAAATCACTGCGCAATATCCAAAACGGATTTGAAAAATAAAACATAAACCACATTAACAAAATAATGCATTAGTTGTTCCACTATATTTAGTTTATTGTCACTGTTCTTACCTGAGTATTATAACATTACCAAAATGAAATGACACATAGCAGCAAATGTGACTAGTGCAGTAACTAGTCACATAATCTATCAATCAAAATTGAATTAAAAAATATGCCTTTCCTATTAATTCCCCTGACTGTGCTTTCGATACTTTGTTTTTCGCTCAGTCGGATTGTGACTAACAGATAATGCCTTGAAACACCTACTAAACACTGACGCTGGTCGTCGTGTAACAAACGTAATTTAAAAGTGTTAAATCCTTTTTCAGTGCATATCGTTGAATTATAAATCGTCGGGTTGTCCAGACCAACGTTTTAAATCCATTGCGTTTCCATTTCGAAATAAAAAGGGAATACATTCATTTATGTTTATTCATTCAATAACTCTCCGACAGTTTACCATTTTAAGAAGCATACATTGAGGATATTTGTTGGAATCGGTGGAATATCGATTGTATTATCTATGATCACGAGTGAACTAAAATCGATATTCCAACCATTCCAACTCATTTTCTTTTTATTATATGCTTTTTTTTCACCGTTTATATTCATTGTTTAAGAGTTTAACTGAAGAATTTCTCTGGAATGATGACGTAATTTCGTAAAAAACGTCATTTCACAGTAAAGCAGTGAGAAATATCGATATTTTTCACTGTTATTTTTTACCGGTGAAATACCAGTTTTTTTTCACTGATATTTCTCTATAATGCATCGGAAAGCATTTAATAAAGGATATTTGTTGGAATCGGTGGGATATCGATTTTATTTCACGAGTGATCATACAAAATAATATTTTTTTCTATGATAACGAGTGAACTAAAATCGATAATCCACCGATTCCAACAAATGTTCTTTTTATGTTATGCTTTTTTTCACCGTTTATATACATTGTTAACTAGTTTAACTGGAGAATTTCTCTGGAATGATGACATCATTTCGTCAAAAAAATGACGTCATTTTACAGTAAAGCAGTGAGAAGTATCGATATTTTACACTGTTATTTTTCACCAGTGAAATACCAGTGTTATTTCACTGATATTTCTCTATAAACCAACGGAAAGCATATAATAAATATATATATTACATATAATGCGGAAGATATATATATATCATACGTATATATATATATATCTTCCGCATTATATATAATATATATATTTATATATAATTATNAGAATTTCCCTAGAATAATGACGTCATTTCGTCTACAAAATGACGTCATTTCGTCAACAAAATGACGTCATTTCAATGTATTGAGGCACGCCACGGGAGAGAGGGTCGCTTTTCAGCAAAGGGGAAATTATAATTAATTATTTTCTTGAAAAAGGGGCATAAAAGAAACAGAAAATTTGTTTATGTCAGTGTAAGATCGTTTGTTATTTCACTCGTGATCATAGAAAAATAATATGTTAACTCGTGGCTGCGCCACTCCTGAAAATATATTTTCTTTGATCACTCGTGAAATAACAAACGAACTTACACTGACATGAACAAATATCCTCTATATCACTTACCAGGCTGACGCTGCGCAATCGAAATCCGGACGGACAGACACACGATCAGCAAACAACATACCAAGTGGCCAGTGCACTTCATGATAATATTTTAATACAATCCTTTCGATTCACTTTACAAACTGTGCTTTCTTGTTTCGTTGCATTCGGAGAAAATAATGTTTGTTATGATGAACATGACACGAGTGAAGCCCGTCTACGGGTCCAGTCTGCATAACGGAGTAAAACTTGATTAAGATCATATATAGCTGATTTTGATCTCCAGAACATATTATCAAACGTAATTTCATTTGAAAAAAAAACACACACTATTAAACAAGATGAATTAGCATGACTGTTTGTATTTAGGTTTTCCGTTAAGTATTTAAATTTAATTAATTAAAACTGCGCTCCGAGTACATTCTGTACATGTTTTTTTATCGTAATCTTTTAAATCCCACCATTCTTACATTAACTCATTAACGAGTCAATTAAAATAAAATATTCACATGTTTTTTGTCGTGAAAAAACACAACATATTCTAAACCAGTTACAGAGTAGATTTTGTATTTCAAAATCTAGAAAGCAAAGTGAATGCACCGTGATCATTTGACGGAATTTTATGAGTGATGTCTATTTTTAGAAAGTTGTGCTACTCGTTTTACTTATTTAACCAGAACACCAGAAACATTTCAAGTAATTACTCCGTGCTGTGTTAAAAGCGCTGAACAACATTGTCTGAATTTGAACTGTTTATTTATCTAAAACGAATCGATATTTAAAGTAGCCTCCATTGGTTGTGTTATTTTGCTCTTCCATATACACTGAAGTTGATTAAAAAAAAATCAGACAACATTCGAAAAATTGAGTCGCGTTCTGAGAAAACTGGGCATAACGCTTGTGCGTAAATTGTCATCCCAGAAAAGCCTGTGCAGTCCGCACAGGCTAATCAGGGACGACAATGTCCGCCTTTATGGAATTTTTCGTTTAAATGATGTCTCTAATTAGCGAAAATCCAGTTTAGGCGGAAAGTGAAGCCTGTTATCTGGGATGACAATTTACGCACAAGCATTATGCCTAGTTTTCTCAGAACACGACACAATTGTCAATTTTCCCCATGTGTACTGGTCCCGTTTAAACCAATTGATGTGTATCTTTATTTTCACCTACCGGGCCTCTTGTCTACGTTATATATTTAAAATGTTGCATGAGACATAAATTGCATTGTTTTGTCAACAGTGATCCATCAAATATGAAGTCAGCGTGACAAAAACTATAAATTTTCATGTTTGCGCTGGGTCCCGGCTACGGCGAATGTTATTGAAATACTTTTCAGTCGTTTTTTGATCTGGTTCCCAATAAATGTCACAACGCCTAGACAGACGAAGTCTGGCGCCCAACATTATATTTTTTTGTACATAAATGGAAAACGTTGTGCAACATATTCATTTGAAAGGAAAAAAACAACAACAAAAAGAATACTAATTTACTCACACTGCATGCTCAGTGTAATATGACATTTATGGCGGCATAGAATGCCATATGATAACCACACAAGTTTCGCATTAAACCCTTAAGTAGATGTGTTATTTATCTAATTTATGTAGAGTCTTTCGCGATAATTGTATATATACGTTATTTATCATTTTAATAAATATCTGGCCTGAAAGCGCTCAAAACTGACAAAAGGATATCAGACAAATAAAAACTTAAGTAGGTATGAGGCATATTAAAGGGACTGTAAACCACGAATGACGAAAAAAGAAAAGTTCTAAAATACCGTATTTTTTACAATTATTAGTTTATATTGATTAACATATCACGACTGGTATATAACATTACTTGATTTTTTTTTTATCTTTACTTTATTTTATTTTTTATTTATTTTTACTGGGTATGCATACCAGGTAACTACCAGTTAACTATAAATAACGCAAGTTGATTGATCATCATCGTCACGTGGTAAACCCAGGAATACAAATTGTGCATGCGTAGTGAATTGTATATATTTTATATATAAAATGATCAATCTACTTGCGTTATTTATAGTGTGTATATCGTTATGTCACCTATTTTNTGATTTATAAAATATTACAAAAATACAACATACAAATACAAACTTTTTTATCTACCTTTGTGTACATACTCTGTAATATTAATATAATATATATTATTGACTTTATGAGCATGACATAAATGCCATGGATGTTAAGCCTTGGGTGTTACAAAGCTATCCAGATAGGCGACAACGTTGTAATCTGGTCGATAAAGGTCGATAAACAACGCTGATTTAAATAGTTTTTAAAATTTTACAATATTGTTTTTATTAGCAAAAAAATACCAGGTACAGTTATCTTTGCTCAGGTCATTGTGCCGAGCTTGTTGCGTTATTTTTTTAGTAGATTTGCATTAATTATATCTAAGTGTATATTGAACAATTATTTGCATACATAAATTGCATGAAAGCGGGGTTTACCTTGTCCTATTAAATGTTATTGTTACGGTTATGTCGTCATAACCGTTATCAGATTAAATGATCGTGGCTTTCCAGACCGCATTAAATAAGCTTTTAAAAGAGAAGGGTTATTTGATTGGTTATAAGTTGGCTCATGACAATTTATGAAACGCCTTAACAGCCTGTTCTCCCACCGTATATTAAGAGGTGAACGTGGAATATAAAGGTTTCGACGATGACAGCATAACAGTTTTCTCAGTCTATTACACATTTAATGTATAATTATTCCGTAAATATGTTTCTCAATTGAAAAGTCCATGTTTTTCCTTGAGATAACTCATATTAGCGGGATTAACATGGGAAGGGCTCAAAATGTAAATACTTAAATTAACATTTCAATGAAACAATGATCAATTAGAATTTCATTTAATTCTCGAGAAAGTAAGACGTACAAAAAACTTGTTTGATAATCATGATTTCTTTTTTACAAATTATTTATTACTATATTATAATATAATAATTATTGATAAAAATACCAAAAAAATCTGTTCGTCAATATGTTTTATTACATGTGTTTGTTGAGCCCAGCTTAAGACTTTATGAATATTTAAACTAAAAAAAATAATATACAAATATGCATGCGATTGACCAGCACATCAATAATTATTTATTTACACCGTTAGCATTCCTCATAGACTTGTGAAAACGCGGTTGCAACAAACCAAAATTAAAAGTTCAATTGTGACAACATGCACTACATATTTTGAACACTGATTGTTTTCTAATTTTGTATGAAAAATACATATTCTAGTGAGTTTTACATTAAATAATAAGTTTGATCAAAGTTCCTAAATTAAAATTATTTATGCAAAATTGATTATTTTTACAGTGTGTAAGAAACGTTGGTACACTTCGGGAAAATATTTATCCGATATGAGCGTGTTATTTGCTGTATTAAAACGACAATAATGTTTAATAATTTGACACATTAAAATGTTATTGATTAAATAATATGTATTTAATTTTATAAAGCAAGTAACAACTATAGAATTCCACGACACGAAACTTGTTTATACCGAAGGAATGCGTCATTAGAATGCCATGCAACGTGTTTATACCAAAGAACACCTCGCTCATTGTTTAAAAATCCAGCTGACCTAATACCGGCCATGTTGGTACACGTATATAATAGATTGGGCTCCCACGTTTACCCTCAACTCGACCGACGATATATGTAATGTGACGTGTGAAAAGTAACATATAGTTACTGCTTCAAATGGGCTATGAATATGTCTATAAGAGCAATCCCATGATTAAAAAAAACACACTAAAAGTTTGACATGCAAACATTAACAGTTGGGAACAAGTTCGTTTCATAGAAAGTTTAAATACGTGTCTTTGATAAAGGTCGAGTTTGAATCCCTAAACAAAACACAACTAATTGCGAATATTAATGCTGTTCTGACCCTTCAAATACGTATAGTTTTGTTTACAAGCGTTAACCAAATAGAATGTTCGCTTTGCATTCCTTGCCTGTATGTGCACACAGAGCAATGACAGAGAGTTGGGTCCCCCCGTATATCATTCGGACCGACACACCTCTTTCGCTTGATTCATCAGCAGTTGGGACCTCAATAACAATGTTGGCAATCTTCTTGCAGCCTTTGTCTGTTGTATACATCACAGATCCATCCGCGGGTCCTACTTCGGAACACTCGTAAACAGGAATACTCATTCTCTTCTGATTCTTATTGATTGGTATGTACGTTTGCGCTTTAAGAGGCTTGTTAAGAGCAACGGACTCTTCTTTTCTGATATGAATTGAAAACACATCCTTGCAAAGATACGTATTTTCAACTTTCTCCTGCCATTTCTTTGCGGGGTCATGTTTAGTTTCATCAAAATCTTGATTTATTTCAATTCCATACGTCGCTCTGCTGATTCGACTTTTGAAAATTGATTGGTTGTGACCATACAACACAGCTCCTTTCAAAACTGCACGGAACGGAGAGGTTGGGACATACACTTTTGTAAGCGGAAACTTTTCGCTTATCATTTTCTTCATTCTCTCCTTGAAAATGCTTGATTCCGCAAAGCCACCAACCAATACCACTGTTGGGATATGTGTGTGTATTTTTAACACGTTTTCTATGACGTTGTATATATTCCTGCACGGCTCTTCGTATAAGGTATCACGTATTAAAGACGTTTCAATTTCGAATGTATCGTCCATATCATTAAATGAAATGGATGCGTCGGGCTTGATAATTAACGTCTTATTCTTGATGGCTTCACATATTTTACTTGGAAGGTATAATTTTATTTTATCATCTTTTGTAGCTGTTCCAATCATCAATTTGCTCTTTTCGAATTCTTGCATGAAGGTCATTCTCTGATACTCATTTGTTTCAAGAAATACTTTTGTTATCTCTGTACCTATGATGAAACCAAGAACACTACACTTTACATGCATTCCACAATATTTAATGTAGGATGTCTTTTCACATTTTTAATTAAGTTAACGAAACAAAACGACATTCCAGTTAGTGGCTGTAGCAGCGCAAAATGTATAAGTGGTGCTTGCAATTTTTACATTTAGCGGACATTTACAAATCAGAGACTCATTTGGAGGACAGCAGGGCGACTTGTTATTTTGAGGTGTATATCCATGTCTAATTCGGTTATTACATTTATGAAATAATACATTTAGTACAGTGTTACGACAGTTGTTTAACATAAAAGGTCTAAATTACAAGTAGCACTTATAAAATGGTTATGCCTGAAATGTACATGAAGAACGTGTATAGGAATGCGCATGGTTGATAACAGTTACAGTTGTGATAGGCTTTATTTCGAATCCCACTATAGGTTTGAATTGCAGAACAGTTGTGCCAGTGTATACTTTTTCTGTTAACCGATTTCATCAATTTACCACGGTAAAACAAAAATATCAATAAAACGGACGGATTTCTTCGATTATACGCGTTGCTAATATACGTGTGCACATGACCCTATATGGAGGCTGCATACACATTTTCATCAAAATCGGATTACTAATGTCTAAGATATCGCACATAAACAAAAGGAGCAAATAAATAATCAAAACTAAGTGTTGACATATTTCAGTTGACAATTATCTAGATACGCCCATTTAATAAATAGTATTTACATTTACCTTTAAAGCTGTCGTAACATGCCTTGATAAAAGCATTGTTGACACTTTGTCCACCAACATTGCTACCCATAGACAAACATAATTCTGTTAACGTTCCATCATCTTCAACATGCACAGCAGACAAATCCGCTGTACCTCCTTAAAAAAATATTAATCAATAGCATGACGCTTAAAACAATACAAGAAGCGTTTCAGTAATACATTGACGTTTCTGTTAAATGTATCGATGTCAGTAAGCTTATAACTAAGCCCGCATAATATTTGTAACGAGTGTCACATGTTCCATGCTGTTCATTATTAACGGTACCACTCATTGGAAAGGTCGTCACTACAGTTTAAACTTATTTAGTCAATTAACAATATATCGCAATAATATGTACATCCTGTTTATGCAGTTTTGTAAACGAAATGTAATATCTTGTAGTTTGAGACTCTTTGGATTTATTAAAATAAAAAGATTGTATGCTTGTTTCGGTGTTCAGAAGCAGAGATTTTTTTATAGTACTAATTTTAAGACTTATAAGCTTTCCATACAAAATGTGTGTGATAATTAGAATCAAGTTTGCTTGTCGCCAATTGGATTTGGACATAATGAAGTCTAAGTAACAGAGAAAAATAACATATAATAGAAACGATAACGTAAGACAAATGTTAAGCTCAGCAATGAAGAGAAAGTATATGATCATTTTCAGAAGTGCACACTCAAAGCACCGTGTTTGGCAGGTTTTTGACAAAGATGTTAGAATTTATGAAAGCAATTTGAGGTGGGTTGGTTTATTGCCATAGTCATCAGAACGTTATAGAATAAGAACGTTCGAAAAAAAGTCTTGCGGTATAAAGCGGTATGTGTGTATGAATATATATTGACGTAGTGTTTTTAAAAAATACACATTCACCAATATTACCTCCAACATCTACGGTCAAGAACGATGTTCCCGGATTACCCAGACCCTCCATTGCCATCCGTTGTTCATCCGACAGATTGATGCAATAAACAGCGGCACATTCTGGTTCACTGGCCAACAGTAGCTTATTGTTTTCTATACCTGCCTAAAATCCCATGGTGCATTAGTTGTTAACCAGTTATTGGCAAGTTTAACGTGAACAATAAGCGGAGGAATATGAGTTGGTACATAACCATGTACATAAAAGAGCACTTTATAGTGTTCTTCCGCTTTGATTATACTAGGTACATGTACATTTCTGACAGTCACCTGATATAATAACATCAGAGACACATATTAAGGTGAAACTGTTTCACAGTTGCAGAGGTAAATGAAAATCAAAATCTAAACATTTATAGATAGATTGCATAGATTGTATAGATTGCATAGATTGCAACAGAAACGTGATCAAACAAGAGGTTTAGCTTTGTACCAAATAATTTAGCATATTAAAAATAACTTAACAATCCCAAAGTAAGCTAAGTTAGCAAATGAGCTTCCTACCCGCACGATTTCAGCGTTCATCTCCTTCCAAAGTCTAGATAATCATCAACAAGTTTTTTTGTGCTATTTTACTGACGTTTACGGGACTGCCCCCATTAATCACAAGACATGACTGGATTTATGTATTTATTAAATGTTAGAGTGACTATAAGCCGACTAAACATGAAAATATATTAGAAAAATAAAGGGAGCATTATTGTGCTTCATTGCTGGTCACATGTATGACCCTTATATAATGACATACATTGAGTTCTTATTGAAAACATGTAGTAGATAATAGAAATATGTAGGTTTTGCACTCAAAAAAGGAGTTTAATTTGTAATTAATTAGTTAAATAAAACCATTCTTGTTCTGAAAAATTGCAGGTGGGAGTATTCGATATTTGGGAAATGATTTCACACACAACGACCCCAAATACATGCATAAAGCTTCAATGGAATAACTGTAGCAGAAATAGTTATATGGAGATGATACACGCAGACCTTAACAATTGCATTACGCTAATGGTCTGTATTTAAACTGGAACTACTCTATTAATAGTCATGTTAAAATGAATGTATTGAAACACCTGTATTGCTGCATCTTTCACAAAAGCCTTGGCTGCCTCCGACCATAACGCTGGTACTGTCACAGACCACACAGTTTCATCTAAAACTTTTTGCTCGATGTCATGTTTCGTCACGAAGTCATCTCGTAGTGCTTTTAAAAAATAAAATACAATTTGCGTGTTCAATAAAGATACAAGTATTTGCTCTATACGACAACACATCGAATCGTGTAGTATGATTTGTAAGCCTCGCTATTAACACTAATCTCTATTCATCACTTACAATATTTTCTGTATCCGCTTGAATTCAATTATGCGCTCAGTCAGAGTTATACTATTTTATCTGTTATATAATATTATATCACGCAAGCCATCATTTTGATCGTATGCTCTTCATAAAGGGCGTGTTTCTTTAAAATATATTTTGTAATGAAAAGAAGAAGCATTGAAAATAGTTTATGTTTTCTTCAAATATATATTTGCAAGTAAAACTCTGAAACCCATAATAAATTCTTACTGGATTACGATGGCAACACACCAATATTACCGTCGGTACCGAAGACTGCCGAAATTCTGGATAACAGTTATTGCATTAATATTTGAAAATTTTGGATTAATAACATACCATGGTATGTAATGTTGCCTACAAGTATTGGTTATAATCAATGCTGTTTTGTTTGTATCTTATAATGAAAGTATTAATTGTCACTCTTCTTATTTATAAAAAATATTGTCATTATCCAGAAGATTATTATGGTAACTATTGTTTCAGTCGAAGTGTTGTTTCATTCCATACATATGTTTTCCCAAGTTTTATTGATTGTTTATCGCGAATATTAATAAGAAGTTTTTTTTATTTATGTGCGCTGTTTTATTTTTGGCTACGATTTCTTTGTTCTATAATATAATATTTTGATTTGTACATAATCATGTTTAGGTGTAAAATGTTGATGTTTTCCCTGCTGTAATGTAAATTGATTTATATTCGTTCAATGCCTTATTGTATTACTCAAATATAATGTTTAAATCATACCTTTATTTCGAAAACATTTGATGGTGTGCCATTGATAGAATTTAGTCAGATCCCTCAGAGTGAAGTTGAAAAACTGATTAAAAGATCAAAGTCAACAACCTGTGCATGAAAGACAATTCACCATTTTTGATCCCAGCTATTCACAGAAAGTATTAATCGATCCCTGGTGGAAGGTGTATTTCCAAACGAATGGAAAAGTGCGGTAATAAAACCGTTGCTTAAGAAACCTGGATTGTCCCTAGCACTACCAAACTATTGACCGGTCTCAAATCTATCATTTTTATATAAAACAATCTTGAAAAAGTTGCATAAAAACAGATCACATTGAAAGAAGCAACTAACTGCCATCCTATCAAAGTGCTTATCGCAAAAAACCACAGTTTTGAGACAGCTATGCTTCAAATGCATCATGGCCTTCTAAATACGATTGATAAGCACCAAGTAATATAAGTTGTTATGATTGATCTTGATGATGACCTCTGATACTATTGACATACCCTTGACAATCTCAATCCTACGAAATGATTTTGGAATTGAAGGAACTCCTCTTTACCGGATAGAATCTTATTTGACTGAAAGTCAATGCGAGTTGATGTAAATAACTCTTCGTGAAATTATAAACCAATTGAGTACGGTGTTCCTTAGAGCGCATGTGTAGGTCCAGTGATATCACCATGTACATCGCTGCGTTGAATACGATTGTCCAAAAATACCCGGAAGGTCTATATGGTTACGCTGACGATCACAAACTTGCATTAAAAATTCAACCAGGAAATCCGAAAAATGAAGAATCATTGTTACAACATGTCGGGAAATGTTTGCAAGACGTCATTGACTGGATGACTCGGTTCGAATTGAAAATGAACAATTAAAAAACAGAGGTTATTATTTACGTTTCAAAACAACAATTGTTAAAAATAAATATCTCATAAATATTGGTGGCTGTGATATTAAATGATTAGATCATCTTCGATACCTTGGTGTACAAATGAATAACACTTTATGTTTTGATCAGCACATCAAAAGAAAATTTCAAATCGCTAATGCACAATTAAAATATCTAAAAATCATTCGTAGGCACTTATCACAAAAATCTGTAGAGGTCCTCGTTCATAGCCTAATTCATTTTAACCTAGACTTTTGCAACGAACTTTTCACTGAAATCCTAAAATATCAGATTGACAGACTGCAGCGAATGAAAGTCTAGCAGCCAGAATTGTCGCTGGTGTTTCGCACGATCAAATAAGCAAGGAGATCCTCGGGACAATACACTGGCTCCCAATACATGCACGTGTTAAGTTTAAGATACTCGTGCTCATTCATGTTTCGAACTCAATGCGGCACCGCCCTAATCTACATCAAAGAGCTTTTCACAACTCTTGAATGTGGATACAGCCTTAAACAATGTATACAAGTGCACACCGTTTGTAAGTTGCTGATTTTGTCGGATGTGTTGATCAATTAAAGGTAAAACCTGCTAACATGTTGCTAACATGTTGCAATTGAATATCACAGATAACTGTGAAACGTACGATGGAGCAGATGGGCATGTTCATGTTATAAATATTTCGATACCATGCACTCAGTATCTCCTATAACGAGAAGTCGTGAGAACAAATAATTTTCTGGTGGGAACGACCTTGTAACCTGACGCAAGGGATTCTTACATACTTTCGTATACAATTAATCGGACATTTGCGCTTTAAATGCTTTTTTAAACTGCCTGTACTTGGATCGATTGATTACATGGTTACTACGAGCTTATTGCATCGTTCCCACGAGATAATATACAAATATGTTTATTTTAAATTTTATGACTTCTACAATAAACAATCTATGAATTATGTGCGATCATTTGTAAGTCAGGTCTTATAATGTGCTTCAACTTATTATTAAGTCGTTACTTATTGATGGTTGAAGACATAAACGAAAGCATACACATGTGACACATCTGCGCAACCGTAGAAACGGGCTAATTGATGCATCACGTTGTCGAATAACGCAATCTGCATAATTTATTTGAAGTCGTGAGATTACGGTCAAACACATGCTTTGGTGTATTATAAACCTTTCAAGCGTTGTGAATAGATTGTATATTTTTTGTAAAAATTCATCAGTGCAATCATTGGGTTTCACAAGTCCTAAATTGATGCGTATCTATTGGACTGGAATAAGGACGCATATTTAAATAATATTTGAATCAATATATATATATCAATTTAAACAGTACTCTTTTTCTTCTCTCGCTAAATTATCAGAGTTGTTCTGTTATCCATCTTCTTTTTTTTTCAACATAGTCTTAAATCGACCAGTTCTAAATTGCATGTGTAGTTATTAAATGTCATGATTTCACTTTCTGTTCAAAATAAGTGCTCACAAATTGGGTCACGCAAACTACTTGGTTGTATAAGAATTTGTTTTAAATGTTCAGTAACCTTTCAATTTCCTCTTTCCAGTATCCATCATAAAGCAATATCCCGAGAATCCTCGAGTTGAACAATCAGTTGGTAAGTTGGTACGCACTAAAAAAACTAATTCATATACTTTATCTAACGGTATGTAGTTTCTATAAACAATATAGTGGGTATATACAATATAGTTTACTTAGCAAATGGTTGAAAATCCGAACACGTACAACTCATGTCATTGCCTAATTTATATATAAAATATAAACAAGCATTTATTACTGTTAACCACGCCGTTTAAATTAGCAGACAGCATTTTGATATATTCATACAAAATGTTAGGAGATAAAATAATTTTTAAATTTACAAGTGACTTTGCAATTTAAAGATTTTTATTTACATATTGGCGAATAATAAACAACTAGTATACAGAGTTAAACTAATACCGGATCAGAAGACATCCACGTATGCAATAGTTAAACCATGTTCAATATAACCATTCGGTTATAAACAGTATAAACTTTTTAATTTGAAAGGTTCAAAACACTGTAGAAAAAATACACAATTTGTGACCTCAGTATGAAGATTTGTAAGATAATGATTTTTCAAAGTATATCACATGTTCTCGACGCTTTCAACATAGTAAACACACAATGTTACATTAAATCAATTTTAAATAAATCATACTGCATTCGTTATAAAACAATAAAACGTCAATGACTGTACAAAACACGAGCAGAACATGAAACTATATTATCTTCCGCAATATACCATACATTCAAGTAGTAATAAAACGGTAACACATGTTTGAACGCGGTCTTACAGATATGGTCAGAGTTTTAGAGTGTGATATTAAGTAGTTCATTGTTGAATGTGTCATCTGTCTTGTAAACAGGTAAACTCATTTCGAACTCCGAGAAGAAGTGGGTTTCGATACATACATGAAGGTCTCTTCGAAACTGTGTTTGATTTTGTTTTCGAAACATTTCCCGTAACATATGGCAGCGTGAAGTGTCCTAAATTGAAATGTTGGTATTGATCGGAAAATAAATAAACACATGCTTACTTCCAACTATTACAACTTTCAGATTTACTGTTAACCACCAGCACACAGAACGCATTACCTAAGCAGGTGAGGTATTACAAGTATATATACTTTCTAAAAAACAACATTAGTTTTGTGACGTTGGCGCATAATTTCGCACATGTATATAATATGTCAATTTCAATGTCAAACTAAACATTCGATAACACAATTAAATAATGGGTCAGTACTCGTTTTAAGAATTAGAATCTCGCTTGTGAGGTATTCGCCGTATAACCATAAATGTATAGCATATGCCAACGCCAAAACGACAGAGAATGCAATTAAGTAATGGATCAGTTCCCATTCACTTATTAGCCCTGCCTTGAATACCATGTGCAACTCGTAAACTCGATTTATGTAATTGTTCGTGCAGAACTATCTCTGCGTTTTAGTACATGTGTACATATTGATAGCTTAATTTGGAGTATTAAGTCCAAGGAGTTAGTTCAGTTAGTTCAGTTCAACTCAGATTCAAACTAGTTATTATCATATTGGAACATTTTGTCTTACGGCTGGAATCGTGTATTTAAAATTGTTGTATATTTGTAAAAATAATTGTAGATAAAGAAATTGATACGGAAATTGAAGTTGACTCAAAATTGCCAATGACTTTGTTGTAAATCACACTTCACAGGGTTATTTTTTCTAGTTGAACAATGCTTCAATTTGTTATAACTACAACAATAACATCAGTAACACCAATAATAATAGCAGTACTACTACGACTACTCATAATAATGCTGATTACTGTTACAACGAACTAAATTTCCAACTAACAAAAACACACACATACATAAATATGTTGTCATTTTTATAGATACAACTAACACAACAGAAGCTGACCAAACCCAACGGGAATGAGCTCGCAGAAAGTGTCCGCAAGAAATGTGGTCAAACCGCAGAAACCTACCCTCAAAAGGGAAGTGAAGACTTCTGGATCTCTCGTATGCATTTGATTCGAGACGGCAACGGGCTATACTTCCCCGTTGAAAAGTCGCAACAACGTTCTGGCGCAGGTTTATTTACCAGACTCTGAATACGAACACGTTCCGACATCCGTACCAGGTCCCGATCTGGTTGGCGTTATCTGAACAGTATCCCTACCCAAGTAAGGGCGCAACCAGGCACAATATCAGTGACCATTTTAAATTTATGTTTAGTAGGGACCCTTACCAAAGAATCTTTTCAGCTAATGTGGACAAAGTGTTTGTGCCTAATCCAACATCCTAGAATCGGTTCGGCAAGCCGTCGATTCAGATCTTAAGGGGAAACGACACGCGGCGCTGTTTTCATGATGCGTCGTTTTTGGAATTCATCAGATTTGTCACGTGGACGGAGCAAAACAAACAGATAAGAGACATGCATTGTATGATGGCGACTGAGCTGTGTATTCCGTGTATAACGAACTACACATTCATTAGTATGCACATTTGAAATGTAAATACAACACGAACACACACATCCTCACCCACACATTGGCATGTAACACTTTGCAAATCGTTTATTTGCAATCTTATGTGTGTCAATCTATTCATCTACCTTTTCATTTTTATTCCTGATTAACAACAGTTGAATTAACATGATAACGCCTTTAGCCAATGGGAAAAATACACAAACTGAGTTAACTTTATATTCATCTATTTATTTTTTAATCAAATGCCAATCCTGTTACACTGAGTGCGTGCAATGTCATACATATATATTATTAAGTAATTAAAACGTTTTATTTTCAGGAAAGATGGAGTCATTTGGGGAAGATTCGACCGTGATATTTAACAAGTTCAGCAAGATTTCATATACATCGACACTGAAAAAGCGAATGAAAGATTTGGCAAGTTTGGACGCAGTTGTTGACAGCATAAGCAGTCCATTTGACTGGAAGCAGGATATTATTAAGTGTATGGCATGGCACGAGGCCTTGCAGAGAGTATGGCGGAAACTTCAAATACGTGGACTCATCGACGTTAATTATCCGTTACCGCCTGATGCGACGGCGTCTGAAAACGTTGCCGTGACAAGGTTTATACAATTGGCAACTGAGGCACATAGAAGGTCTGATCAAGATGTATTAAAATCCCAGAAAAGGGAATTATATATTGAGCTATACAGAACGGTGCCTAAATACGATTTAAAGAAATTAAGTGCTTTGTTTGAAAGGGAGTTTTACCTATTTGATTACAATCCCACGCCTCGCGAATTATTTAACGTTCCTAGCACTTAACTGATTTAGAGATGAATACTTGAAAAAAAAAAGTTGTATCGGTTACAAACTTACGCTGTACACATTATTTGTTGACGTAAATATGTTTTTAACTTGTTTCATCCATGTGCAGTTATTACTTAACAAACATGAGGTCACCAATCATAAAACAATCCCATGACCCGCTGTACGTCGTAGGGGGGTGTAATTCCGTTGTATCGTGTCATAACAAGTATAAAAATATGCTTGTTTTTGTTATGTAATGCGACCTTCCATTAATATGCGACGCTTTGTTTCCTAGATTTTATCATACATGTATGTACTTTGTTATTACTGATTTAGTGTATGCCCGTTGAAAAATCAAATGGTTACATGTCGACAAATAGTAGCAAATAAGTAAAAGTTCACATGCGAATGTCATATTACTTGCACTAAAAACCTATATAATCGTTGTTATGCAACCACAAAATGGCGACAGTTTTCCATTTTATGATAGGTGCGCAATTCGCAAACGTGACAATGTCTTAAACAGAAGTCGGTATGCTAAGTTGTATTGCAGTTTTGAAATACAATACGCATACGGATGTCCAATTTAATTATGTTAAATAATAAAAATAACTACATTAAGAGATCCTCTTGCTCATTTCATCAACCATATCAGTTGACATGCTGAAGAATTTCTTAAAGGTAAATGTCAAACTGGCACCGTCTCTCGTGATGCAGCCATGATCGTGTCCAGATATTACGCGGTCTGGATCCCTCCAACAAAAATCGGCAACAAATAAACTAAGATAACAGCTGGTCATTATCTTCCACATACTGCATCATTGGGAGTTGTGTGTCTTCCGTGGCGACAAAGAAATAACTTATCGCAAATAAGAAAATCTTCTCAAAGCTAAAGCGGTACTAAAATATAACAAATGAATTTTGCCAGTCATAATTCCTGAACTCCATATAGTTTTTACCAATGTGCTTAGTTTAAATATCGCTATTTACACGCTGTTACTCCGGAACAGTGTCATTTGAGGCAATCCAATGAATGATTTCGATTAATCGAAATGATCGCACATAGTTTACGGACACGGTTGCAATGTGGAATTTGAATTGTGTATGTAAAAGGACAGACAGACGGACATACATATTATAGGCAAATACAATCAGTATATTGCCATACAAACAGTTTACATAGTTCAATCAAATGGGGTTTCAAGTGAATGTGATTGATAGAATGTAGTTTACATATGGAGAATGTTTTAAACATATTCGATATGAGTTTAATAATTGGAATCTAAGTATAACAGAGGCAAAATGGATATTAAATAATTACATATACATGTACTACTGATACATAAACATAAAGCATTCCTTTACACAGATACAAACCACAACGACAAACAAGGATACGATACATATAATTAATTTGACAATTTCGTGGAATTCATAAGCAGAAATTATCAAAACAAAACATTTGTAAATTGACGCCATAGAATAACAGTCAGCAAAACAAATTCATAGCATGTTACTGGATCATATTAAATAAGTTGTCTAAATGTGTACATGTTGTATTTACAAAAGTAAATATTCGGAAAAAAATATTAGTTTCGATTTATTTTTAGTTTTAATAAGTTTACTATATTTAAAATAATCGGTCTATTATAATACAATCTTTTAAAAAGTGATAATGTAATTATGTATAACAATTATACATAATGATTAAATGGAATTCATTCTCAATATCGTGACTGTTGTACAGAAAGCATGTCCTCTCTTATCTCGGAACAATATCGACCAGTATGTATCCTTAAAACATGCGATGACAGTCGAAGGCGAGAAAAGTTTGAGGCGGTAAGTCTATACGTATGTATATATTATGGTTTAATAAGGAATAAGAGTCGATGTAGGCTCTAAGTTTTGGTAAAAAAAAATCAATATTTAGGCTATATTTGAAGGGATTTGCCCAAAAGATGCTTAAACTATGATTATTTTAAAGTGATGTATAGTTTGCTGTTTTAATAACAACATTTTCTGAATACGAAATATGTAAACATAATTTTATTATAAGGACATACTGTTGAATATATATAGGATACTGTCCCGAATCTAAATAAACAGCAGTAGTACAAGTACTTTAATTGTTTTACACCCATTACTGATTTCAAATGAACCCTTCGATATCATTCGATTTAACAACACCCGAAATCGCATACGAGTCATGTAATGCCACAGATACAAAGGCGTCAAACAACTGCAAAGTTTTATTACAAAACGTGTTGTGCCTTGAATCCCTTTCCGAGAACTTGCTGACTATAAAGCCTAATACCTCCTTTGTAATTAAATACTTCTCCGAATTGAAATTATTATAATTAAAACATTTTATAATCATATATTATTGCAAGAACATTTTTTACTTGACCTCATTCTATGAAGACCATAGTTGTATCACGGTATTTCTTTCTAAACACAATTCTTTACAATAACTAAATAAAATATAAAGACTTTTTTGTAACACCTAAATAGACTTTCTGATCAATACCTTGTACTGGACAAAGAATAAAATGAATTATGACAAATCAAACAAGACCGATGTAACCTTCCGAATCATGTTTAACATAAGATTTAATGCATTTTAAAAATAATGCGAACCGGACAGGCGAGTTGATTTATCTTTAAAAAAAAGATACATCAATGAAATACGAAAACGTGTTACAGTGCTTTACACAAGATTTGACTGTTGACTACACATTTTTGAAAATAGACAGAAGTTAACCATTTACATCCATAATGAAAAGTTTGAACCATAATGCATTCAAGTACATGGAATCAAAACTTTCGTTATGTCTATAAATTTTAAAATTTCAGCAGTGATTGTTTTTTAAAGAATACATTTAATAAATAATACTCGATAGTTTGCGCGATACACGAAGCGACACGCGATATTTGTACTGTTGAAATATCGCTGTAATAATATCGCCTGTCGACTCTCGCGTTTTTTAAGCGGTGTTACATTAATTTTTAACCTGCGTCTGCGTCCATGCTTGAAGCATATGCTTGATGACGTAAACATATACCTTTTTTGTCTCCCCTGATTTTTTGAAAACGCGAGAGTCGCCAGGCGGTATTATTACAGCGATATTTGAACAGTAGAAATATCGCGTGTCGCTTCGTGTATCGCGCAAAACATCGAGTATCGCTTCGTGTGTCGTGTGTCGCGGTTTGAAATTAGACCGCGATACACGAGATTCGGAAAATATGGGCGATATTTGAATTATAAAACATCGTGTATCGCTTCGTGTATCGCGCACAATATCGTGTGTCGCTTCGTGTTTCGTGTGTCGCCCTTTGAACGCGAGACACGATATTGTGCTGTGCGCGATACTCAAATCGACCCACGATATTTTGCGCGATACACGAAGCGACACACGATATTTTGCGCGATATACGAAGCGACACACGATATTTACTACGATATATCGCCTTTTGGGCTACCTACACAAGGGCGATATTTCGTGATACATTCTCGCGCGTCGCTTCGTGTATCGCGCAAAATATCGTGTGTCGCTTCGTGTGTCGCGCAAAATATCGTGTATCGCTTCGTTTGTCATGTGAAGCCCTTGATAAAAGAAGGGCGAGATTATAGATGGCATTATCCGGATTCCGTAGTTATTGGAGTATTCTTTATTGCAGATATGAATCCGAGGGACGGTAGGCAACGGTTTCGTTGGTGATATCGCCATTGATTACGTCACTGTGACGTCGGGAGCGTGTCCATCGTTAAGTTGTGTGTATCGACATATTTATCGAAAATAAATGAGTATAAATGATTGTAAATTGAATTAAATAGCCCGAATGCCTCGGTAAAGTATATCGTATTTACTTCTACAATAGTCCAGTCAATTATGATAGATAGGAACTAAATGTTACACAAGCCAGTTGTGGTATACATATTCTGTAGGGGATGTTAAGCATCAAGAACACAGTCTTTCGAAAAATCATGATTCATAAGCAAGATTTTGGGTTAACTAATTATTAAAAAATTGAATTTAGTGTGCTTTTCTGCATCCGTGGTAGTTAAAAACTCAAAGCATTTTTTTTAATCGGCCTGTTCAGGTCTCATTTATCGATCGTTTTTGACGCATGCAATGTTACCGCCAAATATAAGAATAAAACCCGCAAGATGATGAGGAGGGTCATTTTGTAATCATTGCACAACTCAAATTGAAGAAAGTAAAATATCATTTATGGACTTGAATTGAAATAAAAACGTCATGTTAACATCGTTATATTACTTTAACATTCGAATTGAATTCAAAATTGCCGACAACATTCAAGATGTCAATGCTGATGATATTTTCCGTTGATTTGCCTATTAAATATACATACAATCATACACAATGGAATAAGATGTCATTTGCTTATGGAATATTTAAAAAATCATTATTTGAGTTAAAAAAACGCGTTGCTCTCTCCACGTCCTACACTTTAAACAGATGGTATTTTATGTCAGAAATATAGAATTTACTTATTTTTTAGTTCTGCATTAATATGCAAAGTATAACAACAAACGTCATGATTAAGTCATCAGGGATCAAAGACTGGTTCTAATGAGTGCTGGAAGCCCACGCCTCGTGGGCGAAGTATATTGAGAGTTGCAGTTAAGGTCCACGTGCTGGATGATGCATTTATTTGATATGCACACCCTCCATCAAATATAGCGTACGCCTTTTAATACAAGCGATGACGCGGTCGTTTATTTACCAACCACCAACCTATGTACATTCCTGTTCTATTTGTTTAAGTTATGTGTTCCATTTCATCTATTGAGTCTGTATAATATGAACATACACTACATCCTCACTTGATGCCAACTGTTGCTCATGGATACTCTGTGATTAGTGTAAACCAGTCGGTTGCTTTGATAATAGCTCGCTGTTGATAATTATATTTCGCGTGTTTTATTTATTTTATTAAAGTATAAAATGTACCTTTTTATCTTAAATGGCTTTAATAGTTTTGAGTTAAAGTTTTGTGCGACAAGGTCCTGATCAACAAACTCACCATGCTATGTTACTTTTACAGGAAACGTTCAATCGCATGCTATCAAGAGATTTTTTCCGTTTTATTTTCGAAAAGGTACACATTGAATGTTAGTATGATGAATAATCTCATTTTTTTGAGATTACAAATACAACCTTGAAGCCTCGGTCATCCAAGAAGAAATGCTCTATGCCTTTTCATAAGCAATAGATTATAGAAGTGGTATGACAGCTTACGGTAGCATAAATGAAGAAAAAAACAACAACTATATAACTCCTTTTATATGTGTAACTATGGAGAGCGTGCGTATAACAGATACTTGAATGCCATTCACTCATAGCGTTATCGAACACAGTAAAACAATACTACAAGTAACACGTCGATATGCTAGTAGTATGTTTCGCCAATTTACCACTGTTTACACTGCTGTCTGCAAATTACAAGTAATATTAAATTAGTTTTGTGGGCGAAATAATGTGAGGTCCTTTGTAGTTTTACCTACTTATGTTTATAGGAAATCGTCTGATACAATAGTAAAAACAATTGGTAAACATTGTCAAGAACCAATTAATAAAAGTATACAAAATCATTAATCAAATGTACTACTAATTTACAAAATACAGCAACATGCCTCGATAAATGCATTTTCTATATCTACCAACAAGAGATATTCCCTCGACTATTCATCCGTTTTGATAGTATTACGTACATTTTATGTCAGTCACTTAATATAATGCCCACACAGACATATTTGTAGATGGATAAATGTAGTAGTTAGAAAATATATGTATACTGAATAATTACAATTTATAAACTAACACAAACAATGTGACCATGCAAGAAAAATAGATTTTCCCATGTTTACCAATGAAATTAGGTTAATTTAATACATTTGCAAGCATGGTTTCCATGTTAGCTACCTACATTGACCTATTACAGCTCAATAACTTCCCCCATGCTTAATGTATAAAGCAAAAAACATTTTTCTAGTTAAGTGACAATGACCTTGAAACAATAAGCCCCACATGCAATTACAGCCTCAATCTGCATGTTAAATACATACAAACAAAATAAGAGCACAATACCTTCATCATAACTCAAGTTATTGAATGCAAACTCTTTTTCTAATTTTAGTAAAAATTATCTTGATATTGATCTCACTGGTCCCAAAGGAAATCTCAACATATGTCTGCTTGTAAGCTACCTAAACAAAATATTTCAGAAAAATGTCTCCATCCAAACTAAGGTTATTATGCGGAAACTCTATTTCCAATTTTAATAACACTTACATCAAATCTACTGGCCCAAATTTCAATCTCTTTCTAGATAATCCTCAGCCTGTAACCTACCTAAACACAAATCGTCAGCGCAGTATCTCCATCAAAACGGAAGTTACTGAACTCAAAACATTTATATATGGCAGTAACAGTTAACACACACAATGACCCGAACACATACGTGCATTTTCTATTGAATACTTATTATAGAAACGATGATATTAAGATGTGGCACGTTCAACCTAAACACTTTTTTAAGTACAAAAATGTATAATTCTGCTTATGTTTTAGGTCACAGTGAAGCAGTGATATGCAAATATTGCACGTTTACATTAACCTTGACATTGCAAGGATGAAGAAGCCATCATTTGAGCGAGAAGTTTATCCAAGCTCGCAATTTCTCTCGCATAACTGTTCACTGGCTTGGAGCTTCTATGTAAGAGAAAATAGCTATATTGAGTGAAAACCACGAGAGCACTTAATAGCAAGTTGAAAATGTCGCTTAATTGCGACCTAAGCACAATTAACTAATTTCTATTTTTTTGCGCTTTCCTGTCTTTAAAAAAAGAAGGAAATCATGAATAGTGAAACGTTTATTACAATAAATATATATGTAGGTGTAACATTAATTAATGTTAGTTAAGTGTTTGTTGGCGGAAGATAAAATATAAAAAAAAAAAACGTTTGAAATAATATAACTTTAACAAACGAACACACTTATGTATTCACTGCATAAAACCTGGATGAATAACATATTACAAAAATACAACATAAAAAATACAAACTTATTTCATCTACCTTTGTGTACATACTCTGTTATTTTTACATAAAATATATTATTGACTTCATGAAAATGACAAGAATGCCATGAATGTTAAGCCTTGGGTGTAACAAAGCTATCCAGTAAGACGACATCGTTGTAATCTGGTCGATAAACGACGCTGATTTAACACGTTCTTACAATTTTACAATATTTTTTATTAGCAAAAAAAGACCAGGTACAGTTATCTATGCTCAGCTCCTAGTTCCGAGCTTTTTGCGTACTTTTTTAGTAGATCTGCATTAAAGGGACTGTCCACTAGATAAAGCGTCGCGCGACGCGAAACGATATTTTGGGAACCTACGAGGATTGCTTATATAGCTAAAAAATACATCCGCATCAAACATGAGCGTCCGTGGTCGAGTGGTCTAAACAGGTAGCTTTTTACTCTAGGACTCCAGGAATCCGGGGGTCAGTGGTTCGAGCCCTGTTGAGGGTTACTTTTTTTCCTTTTTTAAAATTGTTTTCTTGTTTTTTACTGGAGATTTTTAGTTCAAATGTTTAAATTTATCAATATAAAGCATTTAAAGCATTTAATGACAAGCTTCAATAAATGCCAAAATCTAGTGGACAGTCCCTTTAATAATATCTAGTTGTATATTGAAAATTTATTTGCATACATAAATTGCATGAAAGCGGGGTTTACCTTGTCCTTTTTACTAATATTGTTACGGTTATGTCGTCATAACCGTTATCAGATTAAATGATCATGGCTTTCTAGACCGCATTAAATAAGCTTTTAAAAGAGAAGAGCTATTTGATTGGTTATAAGGTGGCTCATTAATTTTTATGAACACGCAATTTTGACAGCCTGTTCTCCCACCGTACATATAGAGGTGAACGTGGAATATAAAGGTTCCGACGATGACAGCATAACAGTGTACTCAGTCTATTACACATTTTATGTATAATTATTTCGTAAATATGTTTCCCAATTGAAAAGTTCCTGTTTTTCATTGAGAAAAATCACATAAGCGTGATTAACATGAGACGGGCTCATAATTTTAATACTTAAATGACCGTTTTTAATGAAATAATGATCAATTAGAATTTTATTTATTTCTCGAGAAAGTAAGACGGACAAAGAACTTGTGAAATATCATTCAGTTTTTTTTAAGAAAATGACAAATGTGTGTCTGTTCGTCAATATGTTTTAGTGTATGTTTTTGTTAAGCGTTAAGCCCAGTTTAAGTCTTAATGAATGTTTAAACTAAAAAAATAATATACAAATATGCATGCGACTGACCAGCACATCAATGATTATTTATTTACACAGTTAACATTCTTAATAGACTAGTGAACACGCGGATGCATCATTCAAAATTTAAAGCACATCAATTATTACTTATTTACACAGTTAGCATTCTTCATAGACTAGTGAAAACGCGGATGCATCAATCAAAATTAAATGTTCCATTGTGACAACATGCACTACATATTTTGAACACTGATTGTTTTATAATTGTGTATGAAAAATAAATATAGTCTTGTGAGTTTTACATTAGAAAATAAGTTTGATCAAAGTTCCTAAATTAAAATATATGCAAAATTGATTATTTTTACAGTGTGTAAGAAACGTTGGTACACTTCGGGTAAATATATATTCGATATTAGCGTGTTGTTTACTGTATTAAAATGACAATATTTTTTAAGAATTTGACAATTTAAATGTTATTGATTAAAAAAATAAATATTTATTTAATTTAATAAAGTAAGTAACAACTATAGAATTCTACGACACGAAACTTGTTTTTACCGAAGGAACGCGCCATTAGAATGCCATGCAACGTGTTTATACCAAAAGAACGCCTCGCTCTTTGTTTAAAAATCCAGCTGATCTAATTACGGCCATGTTGGAACACGTATACTATAGATTGGGTTCCCACGTTTACCCTCACCTCGACCGACGAAATATGTACTGAGACGTGTACAAAATAACATATAGTTACTGCTGAAAATGAGCAATGAATATATCTATAAAAAGCAATCCCATTTAAAAAAATAAATAAAAGAAAAACGAACTCAAATTGTTACATGCAAACATAAACAGTTGTAAAAAAGTTCTATACATATACAGTTTAAATACGTGTGTTTGATAAAGTTCGAGTTTGAATAAACAAAAACAAACACACTAATTCCGAATATTGAGGTTATTCTGACCCTTCAAATACACAGTGTTTTGTTCACAAGCTTTACCAAAAATAATGTCCGCTTTGCATTCCTCGCCTGTATGTGTACACAGAGCAATGACAGAGAGTTGAGTCCCCCCGTATATCATCCGGACCGACACACCTCTTTCACTTGATTCTTTAGCAGTTGGGACCTCAATAACAATGTTGGCAAGTGTCTTGCAGCCTTTGTCTGTTGTATACATCACAGATCCAACGGCGGGTCCTTCCTCGGAACACTCGTAAATAGGAAGAATTCCACTCTTCTGATTCTTTAAAACTGGTATGTACGTAAGCGCAGGAAGAGGCTTGTTAAGAGCAACGGATTCTCCTTTTCTGACATGTATTGAAAGTACATCTTTGCAAAAATATCTATTATCCTCTTTGTTCTTCCATATCTTTAAGGGATCATGCTTTGTTTCATCAAAATCTTGATATATTTCTATTCCATACGTCGCTCTGCTGATTCGACTTTTGAAAATTGATTGGTTGCCACCAAATAACACAGCTCCTTTCAAAACTGCGCGGAACGGAGACGTTGGGACATACACTTTTGTATGCGGAAACTTTTCGCTTATCATTGTCTTCATTCGCTCCTTGAAAATGCTTGATTCCGCAAAGCCACCAACCAGTACCACTGTTGGGATATGTGTGTGTATTTGTAACACGTTTTCTATGACTTTGTATATATTCATGCACGGCTCTTTGTATAAGGTGTCACGTATTAAAGCCGTTTCAATTTCGAATGTATCGTCCATATCATTAAATGAAATAGATGATTTGGGTATGAGATTTAACGTCTTATTCTTGATGGCTTCACATATTTTACTTGGAAGGTATAATTTTATTTTATCATCTTTTGTAGCTGTTCCAATCATCAATTTGCTCTTTTCGAATTCTTGCATGAAGGTCATTCTCTGATACTCATTTGTTTCTTTAAACACTTTTGTTATCTCTCTACCTATGATGAAACCAAAAACACTACACTTTACATGCATTCCATAATCTTTAATGTAGGATGTCTTTGCACATTCAATAGAGTTAACGAAACAAAATGTCGTTCCAGTTAATAGTTGTAGCAGCGCACAATGTATTAGTGGTTCTGGCAAATTCTAAAAGTGGACATTTACAAATCAGAGACTCATTGGGAGGACAGCAGAGCGACTTGTTATTTTCAGGGGTTTATCCACGCCTTATTCGGTTATTACATTTATGAAATAATACATTTTAACAGTTTTTTAAGACGGTTGTTTAACACAAATTTTCTCGTTTATATGATGAATACTGATAAAAGTTGTCATGAGAAACTAAGATGTAACAATGAATACAAGTAGGCATGCACATGATTGATAACGGTAACAGTTGTGGTAAAAACAATTTTTGGACATAGGCTTCATTTCGAATCCCACTATAGGTTTGTATTGCAAACAGTTGTGCCAGTGTATTAATTTTTGTGTATTACCGATTTCCTCAATATACCACGGTAAAACAAGAATATCAGTAATAAAAACGAATGGAAGCTCCCCGATTACTAGCGTTGATGATATCTGGGTTATGGGACCAGAATACCCTGACACCTGACATGTGTGCGCATTACCACCCTATATGGATGCGGCATACGAACGTTCGCTCAAATCGGATTACTTGTGTCATTAGTGTAACGGACGTGTCGACGAATAAAAGTACGGACGGATGTAGGGAGTCATGGACGAACATCGATTGGAAAGACATGATTAGCGGGGTAATTTGGTATTTAGATCCACGCAAACTAAATTCCATCTTAAATAAAAATTGGACGCACGAACAACGGCGGCGATATAATACCCCACTTTCGGGGAGAATAAAAACATGTGCGAGAAGAGAAATTGTGAAAACGTTTCAAAGGGGGGGGGTATCAATGATATGCCTCACAAAAAGGTACTGTTTTTTTTATTAAAAATACACGTTTACCACATACAACCAACGTATTATCAACTTTTAGTTTACTCCATTTATTAATTTTGCAACCATAGACGACTTTGTCAAAGTACAATGGAAAAACAACTTATATCACCGCTATCAACCTGGAAGGCATATATTATGGTTTGCAGTTAAACGTTAGTTACTGCAAACATTTCAAATTTGGCTCAGTACAAATGAAAAGTGGCCATATCAGAAAAAAAATACCACCAGGAGGAACGTTCTTGATGGGCTTTATTAATTTTAGTAAAGGCAAGTGAAGACTTCCATACGAAAGAAAATGCATACAATACGATCCATATATAAATGCTTTACACTTTTCTTTATTAGAAAAAATAACGAATTGTTGAAACCTATCAGTTGACAATTATGTTGATACGCCCATTTAATAAGTATGATTTACATTTACCTTCAAAGCTGTCGTAGCATGCCTGGATAAAAGCATTATTGACGCTTTGTCCACCAACATTGCTACCCTTAGACAAACATAATTCTGTTAACGTGCCATCATCTTCAACATGCACAGCACACAAATCCGCTGTTCCTCCTGTAAAAAAGTTGTAATCAATAGCATTAGGCTTTAAACAATACAAACAGCGTTTCAGTAATACATTTAC
This sequence comes from Dreissena rostriformis, assembly GCA_007657795.1. Taxonomy (NCBI): domain Eukaryota; kingdom Metazoa; phylum Mollusca; class Bivalvia; order Myida; family Dreissenidae; genus Dreissena; species Dreissena rostriformis. Next base: position 173,379 of record VMBQ01001371.1, read on the forward strand.
GTTTCTCTAAAAAGGATCAATAACCAAGCCCGCATAATATTTATAATGAGTTGCACAGTTCAATGCTGTTCATGATTAACGGTATAACTTATTTGAAAGGTTACCACTATAGTTTAAACTTATTTAGTCAATTAACATTATTTCGAAAACATTTGTACATCCTATTTTTGCAATTTACAGAGATTGTAAACGAAAGGCAATAAATTGTAGTTTTGTGATTAATTGGATGTATTGGAATAAAAAAGGCAGTTTGTTTTGATGTTCGGGAAGCAGAGATTCTTCTTTAGTACTTTATGTTAAGATTTATAAGATTTCCGTACAAAATGTGTGTGAGGATCAAGTTTGCTTGTCGACAAGGTAAGTTTTGTCGTAATGAAGGCTAAATAGTAAATAGATATAACATCTACTGGAACACGATAACTTGACACAAAGTTAAATTTTAAGCTCAACAATGAAAAAACGTATAAGCTCAGTTTCAATAGCATACCATCAAAGTAACTTTATTGGTAAGTTTTTTGACAAAGATGGTCGAACAAATAAAAGCAATTCCAAATGTGTTGGTTTATTGCCAAAACAATCTAAACGTTGGACAAGAAGTCCGCAGAACGTTCGAGAAGAAGTCTGGCGGTATTATAAAGCGGTATATGTGTTTGAATATATATTGACGCAGTGTTTATAACATTACACATTCACCAATATTACCTCCAACATCTACGGTCAAGAACGAAGTTCCCGGATTTCCTAGACCCTCCATTGCCCTCCGTTGTTCAGCAGATAGATTGATGCAATAAACAGCGGCACATTCTGGTTCAGTGGCCAACAGTAGCTTATTTTTGTCTATACCTGCCTAAAATCCGATGATGCATTAGTTGTTAACCAGTTATTGGCAAGTTTAACGTGAACAATAAGCGGAGGAATATGAGTTGGTACATAACCATGTACATAAAAGAGCACTTTATACTGTTCTCCCTCTTTGCATATACTATGTACATGTACATGTTCTGACAGTTACCTGATATAATGACATCAGAGACACATATTAAGGTGAAACTGTTTCACAGTTGCAGCGGTCAATGCAAATTTAAATCTGAACATTTATAGATTACAAATAGAAACGTGGTAATAAAACTAGATTTTCATTGTTTTACCAAATAATATAGTATATTAAAATAACTTTACATTCCCAAAGTAAGCAAAGTTAGCAAATAAGCTTCCTTCCCGCACACTTTCAGCGTAAATCTCCTTCGAAAATATAGATTATCATGAACAATTATTTTCCTATTTGTACTTACGTTTACGTGACTGGCTCCATTGGTAATGAGAAGATGCGTCTGCATTTATGATAGAACCGCAAACAATCTCAGCCCAAAATATTTATCCGAACGTACGTTTTGGAGTGGACATACTTTTTATTATATGTTACAGTGACTATAACGTGACTATAAACGGAATCAACTTATCAAGCTATTATAAGCAACTGATCCCTTTTATTCACCTTACTGACGCAAGTGCTAGGTCACCACGCAAGATACATGTATATACAAAGCTTCATCAATGTATAGATGCAAACTTAAGTTATTTACCGGCGAAAACAAACATTAGCCTTAATTTAAAAAAAAATAGCTTATGTTTTTGCTTCATTACAGGTAACATTTATGGCCCTTATATAATGGCATAAACTGAGTTCAAATTGAAAATATACAGATGACGTTATAAATCGATAGATGTTAAACTAAAAAAAAAGAGTTTAATTTTTAAATTAAAACGAACAAGACTCGTCTAAATTGCAGGTGAGAGTTTCGATCATGGGAAATGATTTCACACACAATTACCCCAAACACATGCATACAGTTTCAATGGAATAACTTTAGCAGAAATAGTTATATGGAGATGATACACGCAGACCTTAACAATTGCATTGCGCTTATGGTCTGTGTTTAAACTGGGACTATTCTGTTAAAATGAATGTAACGAAACACCTGTATTGCTGCATCTTTCACAAAAGCCTTGGCTGCCTCCGACCACAACGCTGGTACTGTCACAGCCCACAAAGTTTTATCCAAAACGGTTTGCCCGATGTCATGTTTCGTCACGAAGTCATCTCTTAGCGCTTTGATGAATAAAGCCAATACCGTTTTTAGTTTTTCAGCGAAATGCTCAGTGGATTCTGTAATTGTGTCATCATTAAGCATGAAAAGCTGAAATAATAAAAACGTTTTTGTAATAGATTTAAGTAGTTGCCATAAGTTATTATTTTATTTAAAACTAGTATGTAAAACACTTATAAAAATAATGTTTACCATGATTGGAAACAAATGTCCACATCTTAAAAGTCTTTAAATAATAATGGTGGACTGGTTTTTAATCCTTAAAACCCACGTCCTAAGTTACAGTTAGAGGTCGAAATAAGCGGTTAAATATTATACACAGTTAATATATCCGTGTGTAAATAAGTAATCGATTAGGTCCGAAATTAAGCAACTGTGGTATTGTTTTAATTTTAATGTGTTTACACCAACGTCTTAACATGCGAATTACCGTAAATACGATATAAATGCACGTAGAATTTTTATCTTAAATAAGCAAATTTCGGATGCCACTATGAATACAAACAGGGAGGAATAGATGCCAACATCTGACAACATGCTGAATATTCCATCTTTTTTTAATTAACTCCCATTTAATGTTCCTTGTTATTATCACAGACTTAACTGCTTCAAATAGTTTTCTGTAAACCAATATGTTCTTTTGACATCATGCAACTGTATAGCACAGTTTAGGAGGAGAACTAGGAAAAGCCATTCGTTGTTATCCCGTTATCCCGTTTTTACAATATGTAATCTTGTTCGAAATAAATATGTGTAAACTAACCTCTGGAACGTTACTATTTATGATAAATAATTATTAACACACATAAAAGATAATATAGCATACGCATGCATAATTTGAAATATATGAATAATGTAAATGTTGTCTTTTAAAATGATTCACTATGCCATTCTAAAAATTACGGTTGTTTGTGTGTGTTAGCACATTTTGTTAATATCAACGTCACTTTACATCGAAACGGGTCCATGTAGTCACATGACAATTTTATTTTCAGTAAAAAATATGTGTTCTTAACGTCACGATATATAGGACAACGAATGTAAACACCGTTAATATATGGAACGAAAAACATGAATATTTCATCACATTCAAAGCCCAATTAACACTGAAATTCAATGAATATTTAGTTATATATTTCGTAAAATAAAGCTAACCCATAAACAATCAGTGTTTCTTATAGCAATATTCAAAAATACAAATCTAGATGTTGTCTGGTAACATAGATTTAACAAGATACAAAATGCTCTTTTTTCACAAATAAATAAAATGAAGTAAACCCATAAACAATCAGTGTTCCTTATAGCAATAATCAAAACACAAATGAATAAAATAAAGTTAACCCATAAACAATCAGTGTTCCTTAAAGCAATAATCAAAACTACAAATCTAGATGTTGTCTGGTAACATAGATCTAACAAGATACAAAATGCTCTATTTTCTTATTTTGTGTGTGGCAATATATTCAACACATGTTCATGTACCATGTTAGTGTTCGTGTGTCGTAGGAATATATATCGTTGAGGGAAATTGAAATGGAATATATTGTGCCACAAAAAAATAAAATGTTAAACATACACATACACATATGAATGGCAATAATGTTGCACATTTTTTGCAGTTGACTTTATCATATTGTAAGTCCTACTTTAAGACTATACGCATATTGTTTTGCCTGTGTTGGTCCTTACATTTTTTTCCGACCGGCATTACGTTATTCATTCGGATTTTGTATGTGTCGCATATAATTGAAGAAGTAATGTTGCTAAAGTGTTTAAACTGAAAATGAGTATGATATGTAACATTATTAGAAGTGGTTTTCGAAAGACGGACGTATTGGCGACAATGGCGAGGAAACTTTGGGAAAGCACACACATGCTGTCGATCCCCAAAGCTTGTGCTCGGTAAGTTTGTAAAAAAATTACATTATGGCAATATATTCAACGTTATTACCTCTTGTACATGATAGATCTGCATCTTAAATTTATCAAAAAGTTGATATTTGTTCTTGGTTGCTTCGTCTGTTTTTCTGTCTGATTTAATGATGGCATGGCGACGTTCGGCTTCATGACCAAAACCCTCAACTATTGGCAAAGGGTTGGGTGCATCTGACTGTAATTAGAACACTTGTATTGAACATTGTAAACCGTAGACGTGATATATACTGATATTATACTCATATTACATCCATCTTAGATACACCGAATAATTATTATGAAACTGATAATATCAACCAAGTCGTGGGATAATTGTTAGTATAACGATCAATGTATTGGGTAGATAGAGTAAGCAACGGTAAGATTACTACTGTAATCATGCCACATACCAGCACATTATCACGAGAACCAGATTTAAGTATAGTATAAACATAAAAGTTACAAGTATTGTATATCGCGTGATCTGGCATTTATTGAAGCACTATTTCAATGAATTAAAATGAGTAACTGTATTGACTTCAGATATAAGAGATTCGTTGCAATAATTTTCCATAGTGAGTAATATCTAATGAGTGTTTTTATATCCGTCAGGTTGGTGTTAAAATGTTTTATCAATACAATTATATATTTTAAGATAGTACAACTTACCTTTTGTTCGTCTTCATATTTCAATAAGAGTTTACTGCTTGTTTTATGAATCTGGAATGATTAATGAAATCAATAAACATACACAATATGCGAAACAATTGTATTATAAACTACAATAATGATATCTTTATTTCTGACCACGGGGATTCGATAAATAAAACCAGGTTAGGCAAATGTCCACGAAATTTGCCTTATTTCATATATGATTAATGAATTTAATTGAATAAGATCTATGATCGGGATACTAAAAAAAGTTATACTTGATAATAATGTGTTTCTCTAAAATTATGTTTTGTAGGATAAGTTTTTTCATCTAATTTTAACTACAATATCATCTACTTTTGTGTGTGTTTTATTGTTATATATTTAATGGTGGATAACAAAGAGAATGAAAGAATCGCGCTGTAATGTACCTGACAAAACTCGAAGACCTACGTCAAATAATATGTATATACATTACCGTAGAACAAAAAATTATAGTATGATGCAACGAATGCTGCACGTGTAAGATACTTTTAAAATAATGAGATTTTATAATATGAATAACTATGAAGGTTGACTTCTGTTAGTATGAACATGGTTTTAATTGACAAAAACAAACAGAAGCTTTTTCGTAAATATCGTAGCCTGCTAAATCGTATCTTTAAAAAATGAGTTATTGCACAGAACTATGAATCATTACTTATAACATCTAGATCAATTTTATATAATGTAGTTACTTCAGGTGCGCCCTGTCCCCAGTTTGTGTTGAATTCCACACCTCCTGTCTCGCTTTTCCATTTCCATGCATATCCCGAGTGTGTAGAACCAACATCAATGGCCACCACTAGATCGGGGTCTTGAATGATACTCTTTAAATCACAAGAACATATTTGGACTTCAAGTTTCAAACTTATTGAATTGTGTTGTTATTATTTCACAATTATTATCGGATGTGTACGTATATTTTGATGAACACATACGAATGCATAATAAAGTAAACGAATGCAAAATAACGAACATGTGTTTGTGTTTGCGTTTACCTACACAATTACATTCGGCAGAGTTGGACCGGACGTCTACAATCGCCCAGCTCTGCCTATGTAATCGTTTATAATAGATACTATCCTTAACTTCCACACTTTACATTAATTCAAATATACTTCGACAATATTGTCCTTCGAGCCTACGGCCTTCAGATCATTATGGACGTCTTTGAGTGTTTAAAGCGTAACGACGAGCACCTATATATAATTTACCCACAAGCAATTATCATACAAAGATAATTGCAAAATAAGAGGGTTAAAGTGCAAGTCATATGATACGATTTAATAATTTATTTAGAACAAGAGTATTACAAGCACGTGTCTATCGTTGTCAAAGCAAGTATGTGTACGTAAATGAAATCAATTACATACAATACGATAATACATCAATGAATCTGTTTTGCAAAATTTACAGTAGAGACAATATATAGAAAATATATTTATAGCATTGACATGATAAACAAGCAGTACTACGTTAAACGATCCGGATGAACAAATATCACTAATATGTGTACAGACAAAGACACTGCCCGTAAAGCGAAAAACAAATCTTAAATGAGGAATGTGTTTGTGCATAAGATGATTAATACAAGCTGATGTATTCAGTGTTACAATACGTAATGTGATCATTATTATGACTGTGTTAAGATAGAGTTTGACTCTGTACCGATAAATATTAATCTTCAAATGATATCAATTGGTAATTTGTTATCGAAAACTTTAAAAGTTAACAGATACCTGCCTTCGTGGTTTGAAATAAGTTATATAGTGACTGTTTTTGGATTGACGCTATTTTTTTTTCGTTTGGTTTAAACAATATTTATTTAGCTTTTCATAGACAACACGAAAGCAATATTAATAACCTTCGGTCGAGCCCCGATATGGTTTTCCACAGAACCGTATATCCCGTATCGGTCAGTAACTAACGCTGTAATTATAAATATCACGCCAACTACAAAATACTCTTCCCTCATTGGCTGTTTGACGTCACATGCTGACCCCATATTTATATATAGTGTCAGTAGACTATATGGGGCAGTAAAACATACATAAACATATGTATTTTACATTCCTTTTTTTCAGGATTTTTCCTGAAGTTTTGTTATTGTTATATAATGTTCTTGAATGTAATATTGTCGATAATACTAGTTATAAAAAACATTGTTTGTCCTTGTTAATTTGATGAGATGGAAAGGAGTTGGCGTGATATAATCGTTACAGAGTTAGTTACTGACCCGATACGGGATATACGGTTCTGTGGAAAACCATATCAGGGCGAGACCGAAGGTTGAGCCCCGATATGGTTTTCCACAGAACCGTATATCCCGTATCGGGTCAGTAACTAACCCTGTAATTATTAATACAAAAATACATTCTCCTTTATAAATATATGCTTAACACTAGGACTGTAAAGTGTAATATAACATAATTGAGAAAAAAGCTCAAGGCTTGTGCTATGTCTCTCTTCTGTCAGTTGGACGCGCTGCAGATAGGGTAACAAAAGAGCATGTCACTACAATCTACTATAATGACAAATCAATGAAAAGTGTAGAATATAAGTTAATATAAATATACAGTATAGGTATGGGAACATGATGTAGGACACAGTACAAACCGCGTAACAAAATGAGGTAGAAAGAGAAAGAAAGATAGCACGTTTACATAAATCAGCATTAATTTAAAATTGTAATTTTCTGATAAGACTGAGATAAAATTGGTATAGTTTTCGCAACTTCAAAAAGTTGCGAAGAATAGGAAAACAGTTGCGGGGAGGGGCGTCGTTAGCAGGATAAGGTCTGTTTATGAGATAGAGTATTGTTAAAATATATGACTATCTCGGATTAAAGACTGAACATGTTTGAATATCAGTGAATTGTCTTCGTATGATCCGTCTTTAGTTTCAACCTTTTTATTTTATTTCGATTGTATCGAAAGCATAAGGCTTATTGAAACGCTCTCGAGTCCGTTTCCTGGGACTAAGAACCAGTACTTGGTGTCTTTAGGGAATATCAAAAGAATGCTCCCACAGGGGTGATCGAACCCGTGACCTCCCGGTCGCTAGGCGGACACCATATCCACTACACCACGGCGACCTGATCCGCCTTTGACGCCGAAGAGAAGAAGTTGAATAGTAATGGGTTGGAAACAAGACAGACTGTCAAATAGTATTTCTGTTCTTTTATTTTCGTTTAGAAAATGAAGTTGATTATGCCCAATAAGATTTACTTGGTGGTGGTGGAGATTATCTTATACAGATAAAATTTAACAAATCGTGCTGGTTTGTCGTTCGATCTGTTCCTACATTTAAATGTTTTTAAACAAAGAAAACTGCATCCATCGCAGTTGATGCGACCATCGTAGTATTCTGATGTATGATGATTGTCCTTATTGTCATTATCGCATACACAATTGCAGGTTTGATATATTTGCAAACTGGTAGTTTTTATGTTAAATAAGTATTACATTCCTGCTCTGTTTGGTCATATGCACCAGCAGCGCAGGTTTGTCAAGATTTAAACAAAATCGAAGTTTTTTTTTATAACGCGAAAGCAAGTAATCTGTGTGTGATCGAGGACGCTGTCGGATCCCAATTATTTGATCGACGAGCATGTCATATTTATGTGATATTAACAGTCAGCACTTATTAAAGGCTCCGTGCCTTATTTTGATCTACCGTTGATAAAAAAATCTGCCTCTTTAATATGATTTTAAATATTTTAATACACACACTCAGTGTACAGGTATAAGTAATGGTAGCGAGGTTGGAACTTGTTCGTAATACTTGAATAACCGAAAATATATTTGTTCATTCATAAGTTAACAATACTGCGTAAACAAACATGTTGAATATATGAAACTTTTCAGTTACATAAAAACACTTACCATTTCCAGTTCTCTCAAACCCAAAACGAGTGTTCAACTATTTGAAATGGCTACAGATACGTGCACCTGCTATTTAGCTAGATAACATGACAAAGTCCGCACGCGCAGTATCTTTGGTTAGAGAAGGGCACACATGACTGTCGATAATTTAGGCCAATATATTGATGTTATTAAGAGCAACAAATCTTATATTCAAATAAATTTAACCATACCTTTATTTGTTTTCTTGAAATATCATTCATAAACTTGATGACATTTTATTTTACCAAAGTATTCATTGATAATAATCAAACAATCGATTCATATAAGCGTGTTCGCGCGTCTTTGATGCATCTATCATTCTTGAATACACCTTTTTATACATTAATATTTAATATATTTATCATAATATTTAATTGATTTTATCATAACAGTGTCGGTTATCTATAATTTATGTGTATAACTTGTTACCTGGATTAATTATGTTTGTTACTATTGAACAAAGTGTAAATATGCAATCAGCCGTACTGTTTTTCTTTTTCAGAGCAGTAATTGATATATGCTGATTTTTGTCGTTTTGGTTATCCAGTTAAATTGACGATCTAAAATAACAGTAAATATATTTTTGACAACATTCTTGTTATAAGTTCTACCACTGAAATATTAAGCTTCGATTTTTCACCTTTAAACATACCCGGTAGGTAATTAGACGCCACTCTGATTGGTACTCGGCTTGTTTAAAATAGCTTACTGCATAATGCAAGTAAACATGGCGCTGATATGTCGTAAGATGTTTTTTTAAATACTCATTCTGCACTTATAACTTCTTGATCTCATAATTTGTTGTTATTATGGTGGTAAACAGTGGTTTTCATTTCGTTTATGGTAAATTCACAATCGAAATCGTTATCTATGTTTTTAAGTAAATTTGTATGATTTTTTTATAATTTTGAGGCAGTTGTCTGCTAGTATCAAAATGTGTGTACATGTCAAATTATTGGAGACTGCAATCAATGTTTGATACTTATGTTTTTAAAAGATTACCAGATTTATTTTTATTTGATTTTGCGGAATTTCAACTTTCTGTCCTTATGACAGTTTGTATTTTTGTGTTGCTTTTTTTCTTGTGTTATTGCTAAGCGCTCTTATTTAACAAACACATTATTATGTTCATCAGTTTTACATGTATGTGTTTGAATTCTGGGTGTTTTGTTTGAATCCTTGCGCACGGTATAGCTATCGCGTGTGCATGTAGCAGAGACCGCTAAATACCATATTTCACATGTCCTCTTTATGCCATGTAGATAAAAGATACAGTCGCGGGAAATTAAAATGGAATTTATTGTGACACGAAAAATTAAAAAGGTGCATTTTATATCTACAAACATCCATGTTACCAGAAAACATCTCGTTTTGAAATTTTGGCTTTTGCTACAAGGAACATTGATTTTTTATTGGGTAACTTTATTTTACGAAATACTAAACGAAATTTACGTTGATTTTTGAGTATTGATGTTACTTTAATTGAAGACTACACATACATCATATTGTTCTTGATGAGAAATGAGGTTATTAATTGCACGAGTATTTGTACAAGGATCTATTCAATATTGATAGATAGATTTCTGAAAGACGCTTAACTGCATAGAAAGACAGTTTTTTTTTAGTTTTTTTTTTTGGAGGGGGGAGGGGTACATGAATTTCAATCAAAATCAAACTTATGTGTTTATCTTCAAACGGTAACAGCTGCGCGACCTCAGGACCCTTGACCCCAAAACAGACTTGCACTCCGAGGCGGCGTTACTTTCAAAATAAAATACACATACATTTTAAATCAAGCTGTAATTAACGCGATCTAAAGCTGTTAGACGGAGCGCGGACGCTCGTCTCCATGTGTATGGAAACTTGGATGGGTTTATATATTGGGCTTTGCAATTGAACGTCTCTCATTGTAATTAACCTCCGATTTTCCGTATTTTCTCTCAATTTGGTTAGCATTAAATGTCTAACATCCAATTACACTTGTAATGTATTTTTTAATATAATATGTATATGTTTTTCAATGTTTGCTTGACAATGCTCTCAAATCGTGAGGTAAATATCAAAATTTTACTAAAGAAATAAATATATAAATGTGCCCTACATCTTATTGAAACTCTCAAATAGCCTCGCAAGCTGTTCATCGGTACTCTGTACTTCTCTCTTATCCCCATGCGTCACGTTAAATGTATCATTTCGCATACTCAGCGTTTTCACACAGATATGCATTGCTGTATAATTATACACTGATGCGTATTTAAAGTATTTTACCATATAAAAGACGATTGAGAAGCTTTTTAACGACGCGGTTATATCAAGGAAGTTTACATTTGGACGTTGATGTTGATTTCCTTGTGCAGTATTGTTACATTTTAAGTTACTTATTATACTCTAATGAAAACACTAAATGTATTGAATTAATTCATTGATTTATTTCTCTGGGGACTTCATTAACAGCGTCGACCGTATAAAAAACGTATTTCAAACTAAATTACATGTATATAGAATATATATTATTTGCACATATACGTTTTGATAATATTTCAAATAAATAATTATTATATTAAAGTGTATTTCCAGATTATAGATCGAAAAATTAGACTTATGGAGAAATTTTATTAAAACTACATTTTCAGTAAAATATTGGATGATTCGACATTGAGTGCCATACTGACGTCGGTACATACATACCACCGCCCGGAGAGAGTCCTGGGATTAAAGGATGAAACACTTGTTGAAGGGCGGCTCCCAGCTGATGAGTCAGTGGTTTGGTGCAGCACAGGCTGTATACAATACAGATTGACTTATAAAGTACTTAACTTTACACATCTTAAATAACAAACTTCTTTTAAACCCCAAAGGTCAGGAGTTCAATATATGGTGTTATATTGTATTTTGGTCCTCTTATATGTTTGTTCATATCATGCCTTTGTGATCAAAACTGACCGCAACCCAGGGATCACATGATTTGAAAACAGTTGTATAGTAAATAACGTTTAAAATCCTCTTCTCTGACACTACTAGTCACCGAGCTTTGATATTAAGTATGTAACATCAAATATAGGTACTCTTCAAAGTTTGTTCAAGTTATGGCAAGACCCCCAATTGACACAGGAGTTACGGTATATAGACTCATATAGTCGATAGCTTAAACAGTCTTATTCTTTCAAACCACAATGGTTATAGGTTTGTTTAAATCATAATCGATGTAAACAAAACTGACCACGCCATAGAGGTCAAATGGTTTGTATAGACCTATGGTAAATACATGTTTAAATCTCCCCTGTAACCGATATGGTCAGAGGTTTAATAATTGGGGTGTGAAATTGTATTGTATAATAATGTACCTAGATTAAAGATACGAGTATTGGCTCTCACGTCAACACGAAACGGGAATTGGCCCCGTTTCATAAACGTTCGTACGCACGGTTTC